>OY986437.1:225837711-226037466 GCA_963920525.1 Dichetophora obliterata | reverse complement strand
GCCTTAAGGCAAGGATGGTGGCCTAGCGCCTGAGAATTTAAGGTATTTTTAGGAATTTTTAAAAATTAAAATATTAAACAACGATATTTAAACTTTGAAGGTGAATTGTAACTCTCATTCATCATAAATTTTTTTTTTTTAATTTAACAAATTGTTGATATTTTTCAAAATGGTGGCCAATGAGACGCTCTCAATGAAAAGGGGCATGGGCGGTGTTGTAGATTTTGACTTTTCTATTTATCTGAAAAATAAAAACCTAGAATATTTTTAATCACCATGAGTGCAGCTATGGCTTGCACTAGAAAAAAAGATATGAAAAATTGACAAAATGACGGGCTTTTGAAAATTAAGTTCTTAAATAAGCTTGTTTTCTACCGGTTATTAAGTGAAAATATACGATGTTTTTGAAATAAGACTTTGATTCTAGTTCCATCGTTGTTATGAATAGCAATTTTAAATTTCAGATGATTCGGCTAAATAGTTTTTGTTTTTTCTACAACACCATGCCGAAAAAAGTAGTTTCGAGATAAATGTGTATAAAGAGAATGAATGTAGATGAAACACTGTGGCTCGACACCTACTAAAATGGCTTGAGAAGTGAAAATACAATGTTCAGTTGCTTTTTGATAAGACGTAATGTAAAGTAACATAGAACTCTAAAATCCACGGACCTATACGTCCCGTCACGTAACGTTTGTTATAACCACTTGTATGAGAACGCATTGTTTCAAACTATAAGTGAAAGAACGCTCTGCTCAACTGACATTAGATCACATTACGTTACTTCTTTTATAATTGGATATTAACGTCAGAAAGACTATACTTTTGAAATATAAAAAAAAAACAGTTTCATAAAAATTCTAAGCCTTAAACAATGCTGTTTTGATAAATATAATTTGCGAATGACAAGCGATCCACAAGACTAGGACAACTATTGATGTAATATTTGCTGGAAATATCGATGACATTACATCTCTATAATATACGTTTGATATTTTAGATATTAAAACCCAATTATTTCATTAACATTTGCAAAAATAATTCAAAATTAATGTAAAATAATAATGTAAGGTGATAAAATTTACTGGTGGGAAATTATTTTTTTAGTTAGCATTAGGTATTTAAAATTTTTCAATTTAAAAATTTTTTTATTAAAGAAACCATTAAATTATGAAACATATAAAATTGGGAAAAAGCTTCGCTTCTCTCGTGTGTCCAGCGACGCGTCTGTTTTTTTTTATTAACTTTTTATTGTAATACAATAAAATTTTTTTTTAATTTCAAACAAAAATATATTTTAATTTATTTAAAAAACAAAAAAAAATTTCTAAGAAGTTTTATACTAAACACAAAATAGTACCTCTTCACACCAATAAAGATATAAAAATATTATTGGCCCCCCCCCACCCACTACAATTTGTTGATTTTGCTGTTATTGTAAAAAAGGTGAAGTTAAAAGAAAATTAGGAGCTCTCAGGCAGTTTCAGTACTTTATTTTGGTCATTAATAAAATAATTCTTTGTTTTAAAACGCAAAAGGTACCCGGGTACCTCGTCACTCTCATAAGGGTTAAAAACAACACAGAGATTTGTGTCGAAAGTCAAAACTTTGAATTTGGCATAGTTTCTTTTTTTTTTTTGCTTAAGGTAACGTTGTTATTTTCAAAAAGTAAATAATAAAATAGACGGCAAGAAATCTTGGACTAAAATGTCCTTCTAAAATATTACTGCATTTTTTTAAACATTGCGGTTTAAAATTTAAACTTTGCAAATACTAACTCATATTTAAAACTCTTCTGTGCTAGAACTTAAACCAAAACAAATGTTACAGCATCAATTTTTCTTTTTTGGTTTAAATTTTAGCTTTTTGGTTTCAATTCTAGCCTTTTTAGTTTAAATTTAAGTACATATCTGTATTATTTTTTGTTTTTAATACAATTTATACTAAATTCTAGTACATTTGCATACTAAATTTGGATTAAGACCCGGTTCATATGTTTGCTTAACGCGCCTTTTATGTGTAGGCCAATAGCCCGGTGGTTAGAGTAGTGTGCTTACAAAATGAATGCCGTGTGATCAAGTCTCGCGGTGTTTGTTATTTTTTTTTTAATATCTTAATCCAAGCTTGTACTAAATTTTAAACCAAAGCTGTAGTAAAACAATTTCTTTAGTATTTTATATACTAAATACTAAATTACAACAAGATTACTGTTGCCGCACGATGGCAACACGCATCAAAAGGAGTAAAATGTTTTCTACAACCGTGAGCACGAAAGGGACAAGCAAAAAGTTTTTTGCTGATGGATAGAGTTGAATAAGTAGCGGCGAAAAGAACATAAATTTTTAAACAAGTTTTCTTTGTATACATAAATATCTTTAAATAATTCAATAAATAAATTTTAAAAGTATATTTGCCGCCGCCTTTACATCGTTTTAAAAATTGTTCTTTCGTTTGCTACTCGCGTGTTCCTTGCAATTGAAAATTATTTAATTGTTCTCTGCCGACTTTGTCTGTGCGACCGCTGCCGATGTCGCATAAATTTGCTGTCATTTTAAACATTCTGCCATTCTTGCCTGCATTAGTACATGCTGACTAAAGGACTTACTACATGCTGACTAAAGACTAAAGGACACGGTGCCGCTGCAGTGCAAGAATTGATTGAGAATCAAAGCTTATCCGAGTTACAGATGCCTGATGAAGGTCAAGCTGATGGAGCTGCAAGTGCTCAGCCGCAAGAAATAGGTATGACCAATGAACAATTTTCAGTACTCATTTCGGGAATTTCAGCACTGCGTGAGTCCGTCGAGGAACTGCGTCAAGAAACTTCACGCAGTCAGCAAGAAATAGGCCAGCTACGTTCCAGAGTGGATGCCGAGGCTATCAGATCAGCAGCAAGCCATCGCCAAAATACAGCGCATTTAGCACAGACGCCAACGCCGCTGCAGCCCACGCCTCAGTCTCTGCCGACGTCACAAAATGGCGCGCTTATGCCTTTTTCAGAAGATTTTCGCGCTAAATTATATCCGTTGCCGCCATTTGATGGGAATGCAGAAGACTGGCCATTGTTCTTGGCCAACTACAACGATACCACAGTTGAATTTGGATACAACAATAGACAGAATTTAATGCGTTTGCATAAAGCTTTGCAAGGAGAAGCGAGACGATCGGTTACATCGCTACTCATATACCCCGAAGACGTGCCTAACGTAATTGCAGAGCTGCAATTAAATTTTGGTCGCCCTGACATACTTGTGCGTTCGCAGCTAGAAAAGGTCCAGCAATTTCCATCTATTTATGAAAACAGGTTGGAACAGGTTATCAGCTTTTCAAATCGAGTAAGAAATATTGTCGCCTTCTTCAAATCTGCCAATTGTAAGCAACACCTCATGAACCCAACACTATTGGAACAACTCGTCGCCAAATTGCCACCGTCAAAGCAGTATGAATGGAGTAGACATGCCGCCAGCGTCGTTCCATTTCCTACTGTTGAAACCTTTTCCAACTGGATTAGTGATCTCGCTAGAGTTGTTAGTTTTATGCCGTTAAATTCCACAACTAGATCTTATCCACAGCCGCCAACTCAGTCACGTCAAGGTAACGCTACTGCGAGAAGCAATCAACAATCAGTCACAGGGTATGCCACCAAGAGAGTGATGCACAACAGTCATATGGTTACCGAAGAACAGCCAAAATTAGTATGCCTGCAGTGTAAGGACAATCACAAGCTAACCAATTGTCAAGCATTTGCTTCGCTTAGTACTGATGAAAAGTGGGACATGGTAAAGCGTAGTAGACTTTGCTTTGCTTGCCTAAAAAATGGACACAGCATGTTGAACTGTCGAAGCAAAAGAGCCTGCGGTATCAACGGGTGCAAGCGCATACACCACCAGCTCTTGCATGAGGAGCTAAAGCCAGCGCAAGACACAGAGCCGAGAAACCATGTTTTTAATTGCCGCCAAGATCAATGTTCCTTTTTATTCAAAGTTATGCCAGTTGAACTGTCTGGGCCACTAGGAAAAATTATTGTATACGCTATGCTGGATGAAGGGTCTTCTGTGTCCTTGCTGGAGGAGCACGTTGCAATTTCGTTAGGGTTGAAAGGTCAAGCCATGCCTCTCACTCTTCAATGGTACGGTGACAAAAAGGTTACTGAGCAGTCAAAAAGGGTAGCTGTAAACATAAAAGCTTGTGGTCTAGGTCTACGTGAGGAGTTAAACTTGAAGAACATAAGAACAGTTAATGATTTGAACTTGCCTATGCAAACTTTTAATAAAGCTAAGTACGACCATCTGAAGATGCTCCCAATCGCCGATTACAAAGATGTTAAGCCAGTGCTACTTTTAGGTCTGGACAATTGTTTTCTTGGAGTGATGAAAGAAGTAGTCGAGTCAAAGCCGAGTGATCCAGTAGCGGCGTTGACCAGGCTAGGATGGGTAGCCTTTGGCCCATGCAATAAACAAATTGAAAACGCATCATGTGTTCTACACGTACGTGAAGCATCGTCACTGAAGTCTTTGCACAGGTTGGTTGAAGAATATTTTTGTATTGATAGTTTTGGTGTCAAAGCGACTGCCGCACTTGAGTCTGAAGAGAACTCTCGTGCCAGACGAATATCAGCAGAAAGGACAGTAAAAAGAGGCCAGCAGTACGAAACTGGTCTGCTTTGGCGTAAAGATGAAAATTTTCTGCCAAATAGTTTTTCCATGGCCAAGTCAAGATTAATTAACCTTGAAAAGAAAATGCATCGAAATCCAATTTTTGCCGAAAAATATAAACAGGGAATTGAATCGTACATTAACAAGGGTTATTCGGAGCTCTTAAGTCAAGAAAGAGCTGCATGTGAGGGTCCTTCTACTTGATACCTGCCACATTTTGGTGTGTTTAATCCTCATAAGCCGGACAAATTGAGAGTCGTGTTTGACGCTACCGCCGCGTCATCGAATGTTTCCTTGAACAGCGCATTATTAAAGGGACCGGAGCACGCGCAGCCGTTGTTAACAATCATCCATAAATTTCGCCAAGGTGTGGTTGCCGTTTCGGGAGATGTCAAAGAAATGTTTTCGCAGGTGCGTATTAGACCAGGCGATCAAGACTCGCAACGTTTTTTATGGAGGGACGGAAACTCAGCCGAGCCTGAACGAGTATACACAATGGTTTCCATGATTTTTGGAGCAATATGCTCTCCATGCTGCGCAGAGTACGTGAAAAATATAAACGCTGCTGATCATGCCACCATAATGCCGAAAGGTGCTAAGGTAACAATTCAAAATATGTATGTCGACGATCTGGTAGTTAGCTTCGATAATGAAAGGGAAGCTGAGGAAGTGACATTGGAAGCTATTAAAATTAATGCCGCCGCTGGTTTCAAATTGCAAAATTTCATTTCGAATTGTAAGCCACTCCAGTTAAAGTTAAACAGCACCGATCCTGCTATGCTAGATGTCTTCAGTATGGAACGCCAGGGTACTGAAAAAGTGCTGGGGATGTTTTGAAATGCATCCAATGATTCGTTTGAGTTTCATTTAAAGTTTTTCAAAATTAATAAGGATGTTTTAAATGGTAAAAGGCCGCCTACCAAAAGAGAAACATTATCAATCGCCATGTCCATATTTGACCCTTTTGGTTTCTTAGCCAACTTTACAATATTTACGAAGCTGCTGCTGCAGTCAACATGGAAGCTGCAGATGCTCTGGGACGACCCACTGCCGCCGCAGTTATATGAACAATGGACTGTTTGGTGGAAAGAGTTCCAGCGTATTTCATGTTTTTCGATTCCACGTTGCTACTCACCTATACTGTTAACAGCCAGCGAGGTGCAGATGCACATCTTTGCTGGCGCAAGCTCCAGCGCGTACGCCGCCGTCGCCTATCTTCGTATAAAAAAGGAAAGCACAATTGACGTCGCCTTCGTTGTGGGTAAAACAAGATGCGCGCCGCCTAAAGAATGGCTATTCCACGGTTAGATCTACAAGCAGCGGTTCTTGCCAGTCGTCTCAACGTGTCAATTAGAGAGTGCCATGATATCCAGAAAAACAAGACAATATTTTGGAGTGACTCTAAAACAGTGATACTATGGATTCGCTCAACTGCCCGTGACTACAAGCAATTTGTTGCTTTCCGAATTGCGGAGATTCTGGAGACTTCAACCCCGGATCAGTGGTGCTGGTTACCCACAGATTTGAATGCAACCGATGATGGTACCAGAGCCAAACAACGACCAGTTTTTGAATCGCCGTCGAGATGGACAACGGGGCCAGAATTTCTACGACACAATGAGGAGTACTGGCCAAAAGAAGTACATCCTTTGGTCTCGATGCACGACAACGAGGAAGATAGACCAAAAATTATCCTTCTGACGCAGACTCAAGCCGGAAAGAAAGACTACGGATCGTCACAAAAGGGAGAGCTCACAGCCAAAGAGCTGCTTAATGCTGAATTTTTCATATGCCGTCAAATTCAGAGTGAAGTCTTTGCCTGCGAAATTGCCGTTCTACGATCTGGGAAAAATGTGCCGAAATCGAGTGTCATATATGCCTTGACACCATACCTAGACGAAGAACTCTTAAAGGTCAAAGGAAGACTAGGCAACGCCTTCTGTCTTCCAGTCACAGCCAGACGCCCGATAATACTGCCGGACAAACATTACGTGAGCCGTTTGATTTTGAGGTATTTTCACGAAGAAGCACATCATCAAAATGATCACATTACCATCAATGAAATGCGTCAGAAATTTTGGGTACCAAATGCTCTCACGCTGCTCAAATCAATCAAGAAGGCATGTCCAGTTTGCATCTATCAAAAGGCCAAACCCGAAACACCATTAATGGGCCAACTGCCAATCGATAGAGTGACGCCGCTTGTAAGGCCATTTAGTTACACCGGCGTAGACTACTGTGGTCCGTTCCAAATTTCGATCGGAAGAAGAAGAGAAAAGCGCTGGATCGCACTTTATACATGCTTAACGACGCGCGCAGTGCATTTAGAAGTCGCTGAAGATCTGTCTACTGACGCGTTTTTAATTTGCTTCAGAAATTTAGTGAATCGTCGAGGTATGCCTGTAAAACTAAGAAGCAATAATGGTACAAATTTCGTCGGGGCCCAAAAAATTTTGAACCAAGAGAGCAGCCTATTTGATTTTGACCAAATTCAGCGCCACATGGCAAAAAATAATATTGATTGGGTTTTTAATTGCCCAGCCAACCCGAGTGCAGGCGGTTGCTGGGAGCGACTCGTCAAATGTGTCAAGCGCTTGCTATTTAAAATTATAAAAGAAGAAGCACCGAAGCTGGAAACTTTTCGCAGTGTGATAATAGAGGCCGAAAACATCATTAATAGCCGTCCGTTAACTGATTTGCCGCTGAATTCTGAAGACGAAGATCCGTTGACGCCTAACCAATTTCTGTTGGGATGCCTAAACTCAACACAGACACCATCGCTAGAAGAAGACAAAATATGCACGCGCAAACAGTGGAGGAAATCTCAGAACATAAAAGACCGTTTATGGAAGAGGTGGACGGTAGAATATTTGCCACAACTGCTGCGACGAACAAAATGGAAAGAGAAAGTTACCCCACTGCAACCAGGACAGCTTGTCGTTATCTGTGATCCAAGTCAAGCACGAGGACAGTGGCGCAAAGGAAGAATTACGAAAGTATTTACTGCCGCTGATGGACAAGTACGAAGCGCAGAGATTCAAACATCCTAAGGAGTCATACGCCGTCCAGCCAACAAGTTAGCCGCTTTGAACTTTAGGGGATTCCAGCCGGAGCCCCAGCAGGGATCCACGGGGGGTGGAATGTTGCCGCACGATGGCAACACGCATCAAAAGGAGTAAAATGTTTTCTACAACCGTAAGCACGAAAGGGACAAGCAAAAAGTTTTTTGCTGATGGATAGAGTTGAATAAGTAGCGGCAAAAAATACATAAATTTTTAAACAAGTTTTCTTTGTATACATATATATCTTTAAATAATTCAATAAATACATTTTAAAGTATATTTGCCGCCGCCTTTACAATTACAATACAAGATTTGAAACCAAAGCTGATGTTGGCTTATATGTAAAAGATTTCTAACCGTGTACTAAGATTTTCTATAGTTTTTAAGATATGAGATTGTTAGTGGTGTCAAGCAAACGGACATTTTTTTAATATAAATATCCTTAAGAAAATTGCAAAGTTAGTACACATTAACATATATTGGATAACAAAAATGCATATTGTAGGGTACTCATTAGATTCCTTTTGTCTTAAGTTCAAATAATTATCTACTGATGGCATTTGTACAAGAATTCACCTTAAATTCAAAACTTGGTGCTTGAAAAACTTGCACGAGAATCAAAAGCCCTGCATTTTTTTTAGAAAAAAAAAACCATAATATCTTTCTGTTTATTTTTTTTCTGAACTAACCTCTTCTAACATCATATGGCCGTTAGAAAACAGTACCGAAATTTTTATGCTAAAATTTAAAAGAAACAAACAAATAGTCTACGCAAAACTTGCTATTGTGACAGCTCGAATTTTCGTCCCGTTTCAATGGAACATCCTGTTATTTGTTCACTTTTGTAAATCTGCAGGATGAAACTAACAGAATGTTGATGTTTGACCAAATAAATGCACTTTTTTTCAATTACATTCCTTTTTACTGTAGTTCAATAAAGAATAGCATAGAACTATTTCATACGTATGTGGATATAGAAAAGTGTTAAAAAAAATAATTCTGGCGCACCACAAAAAATCGCAGTGCTAAACTTTACGAGTTAGTTTTGTGGCGCTGTTTTGCTCATCGTATCAGTTATTTTGTTCATCTTTGTATCTCTTGTTGTTGTTTTTGCTTAATTGTTGTCAGTCTGCCAGTAAACAAATTCTGGAATTCGGTCATGTTTCCATTTAATTTAACTTTTTGTATGTTTGTAACTGAAACGATAATATAATTTTAAAATTCAAAAACAACAACAAGCCAACTTTTCCGTCTCTGTGTTAGTGCAGCAAAGTTCGCTTTTATATTAAAATTATTTCAATGGTTGCGTAAACAAATACTTGTACAAGCACATTCCACGAAGTATGTGCGGTGTAGATGCCCTGCAGTCCGAGGTATCGTACACGAAAATATCATGTTGATTTCTTAAAGAAACTTACTGCATGAGATACATTTCTTGAAAATTCTTTAACAAATTTGTCTTGTTTTCGTTTATCGAAAACAGAAAATTTTCAAATAGTGAACGAATTTGGAACTTTTATATGAAATTTTCGTAAAGGAAATGTAAGACCGAATCAGCATGTTTCGTCAAAAATGAAGAAAAATCGTGCATGATTCATCAAAGATTCCTTTTAGACTTGGACTACTGGGTGGTTTGGTTTTAGATTAAAAAAATTCATATTAATTTAATGCACGGAATGTGCTTCTCTGGCCTCAAAGCTATTCATTTAGTAAGTTTTCAAGGATATTTACAGTTAGGCAAAGATAAAATTTATTTTTATATCAAATTTGCCTGTCTTTAGAAAAACATTTTTCTATGTGTGGAAAGAGGCGTAGCGTAGAAAGAAGATAGGTTAAAACTTTTAGATATTTTGTTCTCCTTTCAACTTGTCTATCCTACTCTTCATGAGTAATGAAGCAGTTTATCTTCGTAACTGCCATTTTTTTCTAGTGTTTACTAATTGACTTCCAGAGCTAAAAGACAAATAATAGCAAAAAATCGATATTGACATGTCCCAGGATAAACGGTTAACTTAATGAATGGCTGGGTTAACGGGTGACGTTAAAGGAAGTGGTTTCAATAGCACAAAAATAGCAATTTAAAATAAGGCATAATCTATTTGAAGTACTCACAAAGAAGCTGCGAAGCTGTTGAAAATATTAAAGATTTTCGTTTAAACATAAACAAGGTTCGAAATTTTCCAAACTTTTGAAGTTAAACCACATATTTTTCAGAATAGTTAAAAGCTTGTAAGAATATACCAAATTTAAATACCAAGAAAATAAATATATAAATAAATGTAAACTTTTTTGGATAACATTTTCATTCAACTTAAAAGATTTACTTTTTCAACAAAAAAAGTTGAAAATTCAACTTAAAGGCTGATTGTTTCAATTCTTAAAGTTGGAAAATATATCTTTAGAAGGAAAACGCTCTCGAGTGAACGGCTCTAAACAAGTTACTTTTTAAATATTTACCGTTATATTTTATCAACCATAATATTAATTTTATATTCTAAAAGAAATTGACATTTTATACAAATATCATACATTTCATTACTTTTGCATTCGTAATGAGCCAGAAGTAGCTTTTTAAACCCCAAAATGGGTGAAATTTCACACGAAGGTCGCTTAAGTTACTTTTCAAATATTAACCGTTACGTTTTATAAACCATAATATTGATATCATATACTAAAAGAACGGGACATTTTATACAAATACCAAACATATCATTAATTTTTCATTAAAAATGAGCTAGGTATATGGTTTTAAACTGCAAAACCTGGTCACAACCATGGTCAGAACCTTGAAATGCTGAGCACATGTGAATGCAATACGATCTTGGTAAATAGCGACAAATAAACAATTACAGAAAATTAATAAAACATAATGATGAATGAATCATTTATTAGCCAGTGGGTCAGTTTGAAAATAAAAATAATGAAAGACAAGATCATATTGCAGTGTGCAAATGTGGGTCAACATGTGAGGAAAGGAGTGGAAATAAAATTTCATAAGAATAGTTCGATGGAGTAGGGAGGGCATCTGATCAAATGATTATTTTCATAATTGTTTTTTCTTAAATCTTGAGATAACAATATGAAATCAATCAGAGTAAATAAGAAGCACTGAGAATTTGAACTATGTCATTTGAATGTGCATATTTCAGCATTTCTGTCGTAACCAAAAAATTGTGATTGGCTACAAGAATATACAGAAATTAATGCTTGGAAAGTGACTGGAAATTGAGTGTGTTTTTAGTAGTAAGAATTTATTGTAATTTTATTATATAAGCTGAATATTTTTGATTAATAAAGGAGAGTTGAGATAGTCGAGTTTGGAGTCCAAGCTTAGCAATAAAAATTTGATAAGTATACTATTTTAATTCATCTTCAAAAAGAGCGGCCTCTTTAAAGTTAATAACTAGGATTCTTGTTAGATAGATCCCAGTACATAGGACGATCTACTGTCAACATAAGATCTCATGGCTTATCCTGCAACACCATACCCAACGTTCGCAATCTAACATCGTAACAAAACTATAGCTCATGCTTGTGGGCCTGAAGACCTAACTACTGAAGACACATGTTGGCATATGATAATAGCACCCAAATAAAGAGAACGCCGGGTTATACTATTGCGGGACAAAGGTAATTTTCCAATAAAATTAGTTTTATAATGAAGTTTTGCAAAAACTTTACTCAATATATTTTTGAAAAATGGCCCATCTGAAAATGGCCTTCCCTTTTTTACAATATCTAAACTTATTAAGTTAGATAAACCCATTTTTAAAATCTTCTCCGCCATATCTTCATCATTTTCTTTAGATTGATTTACCCATTCCTTCAACTTTTCAACAAAAATTTTCTTATAAATTTTAAATTGTTTTTCTTTTTCTTCCCCCTGCAAATAATTCATGTCTTTGTGAACATCTTCAAAATGTTTTTTTAAATTATATTTCTTAGTTTTTTTAAATGTCTTATGACAAATAAGATATTGCATGTCATCAAAAGTATTTTGTAACATAAAATACTTTTCGGCTGACATCATTAATATATCGCAATAATTTCAATTTATGTGTTCACTGAAAGCAGTCTCGATGACGATTAATATGTAAATTAAGACACAGAAGTTCTGCAAGTGCAGTTTGTCTCTCCCACTCAACATGCTGATTTCCTATTGGTTGATTGACGATCAAACAAAAGAGCGTAAGTATACGTGTGAGTTTAATTTGCTGATATTAGCCACTACTGGGCATCTTTGCTCTACACGATTCACTGAGACACGGTTAGAAATCTTGGAATACATTTTTGTCCAGCTAAAATACTACAGCAAATTTTTTAACCTTGAGGTTTAAAATTTAAACTTTCACAAATACCAACCCATCATTAAAACTGTTCTGTACTTAAATATCAGCCAAAGAAATATTGCAATGCTGAAACTCAATATTCGGCCATTAGGTTCAAATGCATGTTTATTGCTTTTGTTTCGTATATCGCAATAACCCAGTAGTTAATGAAGTGAGCTTACAAACTGGATGTCCCTGATTCAAATCTCACTGTGTTTGTTTTTTTTTAATATTTATTTATTTATTTATTTATTTATAAACTATCGACAATAATGTTTAATAGTCAATTTATTACATCACAAATTACACTTAAACAATAATTATAATGGAATTATTATAAGAATATAAAATTAAGGATTTATACAATACTCAATACAGTTTGCTTAAATGCCTCTCTATTTTGAGTGAAATCTATACGAGCACTTACACTGTTATAGACAGTGCACATGTTAAAAATCGGATCACTCCGGCCATAGTTAGTTCTATGGTGCGGAATGTAAAAAAAATCTCTTTGCCTAAAGTGTCTTTCCGGAGCATAAATATTGAGACGGGCGAGGATTGGCGCACAGTTAATATTATTCATTAAAAGATCTCGAACAAAAGTTATATGAAAATATTTTCTTCTAGAACTCAATGATTTAAGCCCAATCAGTGCACATCGGGAGCTATACTCTGGCATAAAATTCCAATTTAGTTTTTTCACAACAAAACGATTAAAATGTTTTTGGACTTTTTTCAATCTTATACTATGCGACTCATAAAATGTGTCCCATATTACACACCCATACTCAAGTATTGATCTTATAATGGAAATGAAAAGAGTCTTTAAAGTATACGGGTCAGCAAACTCTCTCTAGTGTTGCGTCTAACGAATCCCATCATAGCATTAGCCCTGCTGATTATGTTGTCATAATGACCCGAAAATGACATCTTTTTATCACAGAGTACACCTAGATCAGATTTAGAATCTACTCTAATCAAGGCGTTGCATAAAATTGAGTAATCAAAAAACATTGGAGATCTTATCATATAAAATGACATAATGTTGCATTTTGACAAATTTAAATTCAGTTTATTTAGCATACACCATGAGTGCAGACTATTTAAATCACTTTGTAAACTCCATTGATCACTGAGAGAGCTTACAGATTTAAAAATCTTAACATCATCAGCATACATAAGGCAATCTGAGTACTGTATAAAATTAGGAAGATCATTGATGAAAAGAATAAATAACAACGGCCCAAAGTGGCTACCCTGTGGCACACCTGAATGATTAATTATTGCTTTTGAGATCGTCTTTCCGATGCATACATTTTGGCTACGACCTAAAAGGTACTCACTAAGCCAAGACAAGAGTGAAGAATGAAAACCCATTAGACTGAGCTTATTAATTAGAATAGAGTGCTGAACTCTATCAAATGCTTTAGCGAAATCTGTGAAAATAACGTCAGATATCGATTTTTTAATGCCTTGATAGATCTGCTTTTTCACCAAGGCTTCAAACAATTTGCGAATTGATGGTAACTTAGATATTGGTCTATAGTTTCCAATGTCTTGTCTTGATCCAGATTTATGAATAGGGACTATAATTGAAACCTTCCAAATATCCAAAAGTATACCTTTCTCAAGGGACAAATTAAAAATTAGTGAAAGAGACTGAGCAAGTGCAGCAGCACATTTTTGAAGGACGATTGGTGGGATATTATCGGGGCCAGCACCCCTATTAATATCGAGTGACAACAACTCGTTAAAAACATCTTCTACCGAAAGAACAAAACTGCCCAAATCAGTGATTCGCTCTCCATTATATAGCGATGGATCTTGATGTATAGGAACATTGTCTAAAACAAAATTTGATTGGAAGTAGTCAGCAAACATATTACATGCATCCTCAATATTGTTCGATGTTTTATCTTTAAAATACATATTTTTAGGAAGACCCTTGGTATTTCTCTTTTTATTAAAAAATTTCCAGACAGCTCTAGGATTGCATTTAATATCCGATTCCAACGCCGGACATTACTTCTATAAAAGGAGATCTTCAGAATTTCATTACGAGCCACAAGATAGTTTTCACGAAAGAACATGTTCAATTTACTCTTTTTGCATAGTTTGTTCATGCGGTTTTTTAATTTGAAGAGATCTCTACTAAACCATTCCGGCTTGTTGTTCTTCTTAATTTTCCTTATAGGAACAAAAGTCACAAATGCGTCGTTAATGATATTAATGAAAAATTCATAATTAACTAAAAGATTTTCCCCAAAAACTGTACGCCAATCGACACTAGATAAGAAGTTAGACATGCCAACATAGTCTGCCTTATTAAAAGCAAATACAAAAGTATCCTCTTCTAGAGCAGGTATACTTAAGGTTGCCGTATCCAACTGAATTAAAAGCGCCTTATGATGCAAAGAGTTATTTGACAAGGAAATCAGCTTCTTTACAATTAGCATTAAGATCACGATCAGAAAAAACTAAGTCCAAAATTTTATTTAAACTATTTTTAACCGAATTTAATTGACACAATCCCAACGAGAAGACGGAGTCTAAAAATTCTATTTCAACAATATTACTCATAGAGCTTGGAATCATACTCATAATTTCATTAGAGTATGACCGGAAAGTATTGGCCAAGTTGAAATCACCGAGAACTAATGGATAACACAGGACAACACTGATTCTGCGGCATGGGATTTGATAGTCAATTTTAGCATATACATTGATAAAGATCTTAACCTATTATCTAGATTATTTGAAATAACTCCGGTTCTCGCGATAAACCGCTATTTAAAAATTAGGGAGGTTTCATCTCAGATTTAAACATAACTCCAGAACAGTAAGTCTGATTTGGTTAAATAAAAAATTCGAAAATCCGCATCTAAATTGCCTCTAAGTTACATGTACAATGTTTTTTGATTATCTGAATAGTTTCGGAAATATTCAGAAAGTTCTTCCGAAAAAACATTTTTTATGCAAAATTTAAACTTTTTTATTATTTCATAATTCATAAAAATTCAAATATGTCTCTCTTTATTATATTAAGTTATACATATGTAACAAAGAAAATAAGCAATACTTCATTAAAATCTATTGGTGTGTTTTGCCTTAATTCAAATTTAATGATGTTATTTCATTTTGATAAAAAACTGCTAAATAAATACACAGGGAAAAATTCCAGACAGAAATTCTAGCATCAAGACTTAAAGAAAAACGTTGTCTTCAGCCTGGCGTATCAGTTAAAACTTACCGGACTATAGAACGAGATATTCTTCGATACTTTGCAAAGGAGGAGAAAATCATATACTGTTAGAATATTCCTGGACTTTCAAATGCAATGGGTCTTCATAGATAGCTCAAAAATAAGTTTAAAATGTGTGTTACTGCATATGGCAACAAATTAGCTTCAATTCCGATAGCACATTCAACAAAACTTAAAGAATAATACCAAAGTATCAAACTTATTTTAGAGAAAATTGTATATGTTCAACACCAGTGGTCAGTGTGTGTTGATTTGAAAATGGTTTACTTTTTATTGGGTCAGCAAGGTAGTTACACTAAATATCCATGTTTTCTTTGTCTATGGGACAGTCGTGCGAAAAATAATCACTACACTAGGAAAGTTTGGCCATCCAGAACAAATATGACTGTAGACATAAATAATATCGTTCAAATCCATTAATAATTCGAGAAAAAAATAATTTTGCCACCACTTCATATAAAACTTAAACTAAAGAAACAGTATGTAAAAGCATTGGATAAGATTGGCGAGTGCTACATATATATTTGCCAAATATTTCCTGGCCAAAGCTCGGAAAAATTAAAAGCAGGCATCTTTGATGGGCCACAAATCCGAACTCTTATAAACAACAATGATTTCACAAAGCACATTACTAAGGTCGAATTAGAAGCATGGATAAATTTTTTATCAGCAGTCAAAAACTTTTTGAGGAATCATAAAGCTGCAGAGTATTCTGAAATAGTTTCTAAAATGCTTTTAAATTAATGGATTTATATTTGAAATGGATTTGAAATTAATAAGCGCAACCAAAATACAAAAGAAAATCCAATAGGAAATGATGGATTTTAATGAAATATAGCTTATTTTCTTCGTAACATATGTGTGCTTATAACTTAATATCAAACAAGAGCTGTTTTGACGTTTTTGATTTTTTATGAATTATGAAATAACAAAAAAGTTTAAATTTTGCATAACAAAATGTTTTTTTCAGAAGAACTTTCTGAATATTTCCGAAACTATTAGGCTAATCAAAAAACATTGTAGATGTAACTTGGAGGCAATTTAGCTGCGGATGTTTGCTTATTTTATTTTACCAAATCAGACTAATTGTTCTGGAGTTATGTTAAAATCTGTGATGAAACCTCCTTAATTTTTTAAATAGCGGCTTATCGTGAGAACCAGAGTCAATTCAAACAATGTGAATTATAGGATTAAACCTTCATTATACCATGTATCTTAATTGGCTCCAAAAACTTATGCCGCAGAAAAAATTTCTTTTTTGTTCCCCTGTGTAATCATTGTCCTTAAGTCGTGTAACTACATTAAGTATATTACTAAAATGCTCAGTATAAATTTCACTATTTGAGCATGGTGGGATATATGATACAAAAACATAGATACTTAAAAAGGATTTTAATCCTAGCTTGTACTAAATTTTAAACCAAAGCTGTATTAGAATGATTTTTTTAGTATATGGCAAGTACTTGATTTGAAACCAAAGCTGGTGTGGTCATATATAAAGTACAGAAAAAGTTTAAATTTTATTACAAGATTTTTAACCGTGCAGAATTCAAGGCAACACTTGTTTTCTTTTGTATATATTGATGATTCCTATAAATCCAAAAATCATTATATGCGACTTAAATCGTGAGAAGATATTTAAACAATTCTTATACAACAGAATGGCTGCAAAATATATTTTTTTATATTTTTAAAGAGTGCCAACACACCCATTGGCTTCAATCAGATGATCCTTAAATCAAGACAGCAACACAAAAGTGACTTACTGTGTGAATATTTCGAAAAATGTTCCATACTTGAATGCATTACTTAATAGGCCAATAGTTTGTTCCACTTTTATTTTTGGAGCTTTGTGAAGTTGTTATCTACGCTGGGAAGACAGCAACGATTGATGTATAGTATTGAGTGCATTTTTAGTGAAGTAAAAACAGATGTGCAAAAGAATGTAAACTCTGATGTTCACACAAATTCAGTATTTTGAAGATATATTGGCAACACAAAAAAATAAGAAATTTTTATCAGTATACTCTCTTAAATCTCACAATCTAACCGAATATTCACAATTGCTGAGCATATTTTAGGATCAAGAACTTTTTTAAGGATTTGATATAATAATATTTTACAATTTAAAATCAATCGAAATAACGTAATTCTTACTTTTAAATGATTTTATTGTTTCCCTAGCCAATTCACTGCATGCTAACAAATCCCTACAAACAATTCTTATTTAAAAATAAAGCCTTTACTATCTCCTTGAAAATTGCACTTTGTTCGTCAGGACAATCAACAAAATTGTATGATTTGCACTTAAGCAGTAGTAAAAATAAAGAACTACAACAATGTAAAAGCTAAAATCTTTACATTGCCCTAATGAAAGCATGAATACGAAGCGGATCATCATCACCAGCATCAGCATCAGTAGCACTCTGAACATCATCAACTTCATCATCAAATACATTTGCATGAACTTCATTGTTACTTTCACCATTCCTATCAAACTAAGCCATAACCAACGCTTTCCTCACACTAAATCCACCATTTTGCATATCCACATGCCGTTGTTGTATCAAGATTTTATTACCAGCAGGACGCGTTCAAGAAGTAGAACAGCTTCAAATGCATTGGGACTGAATGGTATTGAAATTCAACACCAGCGAATATATGCAAAGCTTTAAAAGCTGAAGCAAGCAGGTCGCAAGGGAGTCTCGAAACATCGAGTCAGATTGCGGCAGAACTTGGATTCCATGGTTAGCACAGATTGAGCAATTGCGGCTAGTATGCAAATTTAGACATCATTGAAAGTCATCGCATGACTTTTGGCTGAATCAACACAACTGATTGCAGACACAACAACAGAGCTAGAAAAACCATTCAAATATCTTAAAACAAAGAATATAACCAAAATTTTGCTATTTCGCATTCGCAGCGCAAAACAATGACATATGCTACTGCTGTTATAGAAGTTGTCGAAGTTCCGTCCAGTCAATGAACGAGATACTTTGTTGGTGCTGCAAAGTGTTTCAGTCAAAAATTTAAATGCATAACAAATGAAATTGAAACTGCTTGGACAGAGGGAAAACCAATACAAGAAAAAAAAACAATACAAGCAGTTAGTGTTGCTTATTCCATTATTTTGTATCTTTGAGTTACTTTGCAGCTTGTATCGTACATATTATCAAACTTTTGCTAACTAAAAGAACATTTTTATTTATAACAAGTTCCTTTAATCAGCTGGACAACTTTTAAATTGTCAAAACAAAGCTTAATGTTTGTTTGAAAATGTTACTTTAACGGTTTGTACAACTAACTTAACTGCTATGCAACAAAAACGATAGAAAAAAAAAATCAAAGAGATAGAAAAAATGCTTTTGTATAGCACACTTAACGAAATGCAAATTTTGACAGAAAGTGAAACCTAGAAACGATATAAGCCAAACTACTTATATATTAAAACTAAAATTATTAAATCAGAATTCGACCAAACGGTTCTCAGCCAAAGGTTATTTTGAAAAATGAGCATGACAAACCTACTGTATCTAACGTGGGCTTTTTATATAAAAGTATATTAATTTTAAATCGTTAAATTCTTAATTTATGGGTAACATGGTAAAGCATGATAATATAATATGAGTGTAGCTTTTAAACCCGGTTACGGCTTTTTTCATTTTTCAATTTTTTAAGTTTTTGGTATTTTCAGTCAATTTAAAATCGGAAAAGCGGCTATTTAAAGTTGGATTATTTGACGTTTTCAAAAAGTTTTTTAAACTTGTTTTTCTAATCTTATATATTTATAGGCAAACATCTAATGTTGTCGTACATTTTTTCGATATTAATTTTAGAATAAGATGAA
Source organism: Dichetophora obliterata (assembly GCA_963920525.1). Classification (NCBI taxonomy): domain Eukaryota; kingdom Metazoa; phylum Arthropoda; class Insecta; order Diptera; family Sciomyzidae; genus Dichetophora; species Dichetophora obliterata. Next base: position 226,018,309 of record OY986437.1, on the reverse strand, counting down.
ACTTATATCATTCGAAAGTTTCTGCGCCCTATATGTGCAGAATCATTTTAGATTTTAAATTTATGACCTCTGACCCGAAATATTAACGTTGAAAGTTTGCATTATTTTTAGTAAGGAATCTCAGGGCTAGGAAGAGGATGAATGGTGAATGAGCTATCAAATGAAAGATCTGGTTGCACAGTATGATTACATTTTAGATTAGTGACCTTCGACCTGAAATATGAGCGTAAAAAGAGCATTTATTAAATTAAAGCTAAACTGTAACAGATGGAAGAATATTATGTAAAAGGGAATTTTAGACATTGATAAGGTGTGCAAAAAATACTTACGACATTTTGCGCCATCTCTTACGGATACCCTGCAATAAGAATTTTTTTTATACAAGAGTGAGTAATATATCACTATGATGGTGAAATTTCTTACAAATAGTAAATTCTGAAAAATTTCCGCTATTTTGACATACAAATTATAGCGATATCTCGAAAACTATATAAGTTCTCAGTACAACGTATTTCCTTGAAGCAAAGCCATTGACTCAGAATGAGAAAAAAACTATTGAAATTTCAAGTTTTGACTTTGCAAGCAAATATCTCAGCCATTTTTTAATCGATTTTCAACAAAATTTCTTTGTCTGAAAGATCAATTAAATGACTTTGGAGAAATAAGAAAAGATTAACCACTATCCTATCAATTCAATGTTTTATAGTGTTTTAAAAAAAACCTCTAAAATATTTAGGATTCACTCAAAAAAAAAGGACAGACTTTTTTTCTGTTGTAATTTTTTTTTATATTTTCTTTTTTCACACTCATTCATTTTCACACATAATTCAATAAGCAGTTGCTATGATCGAAATTCATGAGCACTCCCTATGATTTTTTTGATGAAAAATTTAATTTTTCAAAATGTTGTTTTTACATTTTGTACTAAGATTTACAGCTTAAAAAATAATTTCTGTGAAAAACATTTTCAAATATTTCAAACCACTTTATAGTTATATACACCAATCTATGTTTTAAGCCATATATAGAAATATGCGTGGGAGAAACAATTCTTCCGTGCTTCTGAACCGATTTTCACCGAGTTCACTGAATATTTTTGTGACCTTTGACCTGAAGTATGAGCGTTTAAAGAATATTTCTTAAGTAAAACCTAAAATATAAAAAAATGGAAGAACATGGCATAAGAGGAAATTTTCGACATTAATACAATGTAAAAAAAAAAATGTTCGCTATCTCTTACGAATAACCTACAATAAGTATTTTTGTATTTAACATGTGTGATTATTTATTGTGATGGTGAAATTTCTTATAAATAGTAAATTCTAAAAAATTCCCTTTATTTTGAAATCAAAGTAATGGCGATATCTTGAAAACTATAGCTTTTCTCAGTACAACGTATTTTTATATGATAAGCCCTGGTTGTGAAAAATAACGGTGTACGAAAGTTTTTATGGGTAATGTTTTTACAGATATTTTTAAAAAAAATTCGACTATTTTTATATTAAATTTATTGCGATAATTTGAAACCAAAGATTTTCTTGATATAGCACATTTTCTCAAAGCAAGGTCATGCCTCAGAACTAGAAAAACTATTGAAATTTCAAAAGGTTGGTCGAATTTTGGCCAGAGGCGATACTAATAGCATTTAAAAAGTAATCTTATTACAAAAAGTTACGCAGTTTCGATGGTATCGTAAGTGTATACGTAGAACCACTTTTTATACAGTAATACAGAAAAAATTTTTTTTGGTTTAAGTTTCTTTATGTAAGTTTTTTTTTATGTAATAAATAAATTATTTGCTAACACTAACGTTAATTTAAGACAATTATTTTTTAATAATTTCAACGCCTTTATAAAAATTATTTAAAAAACAAATTATTTTGTATCGTAATTCTTCATTTAATATTTTTGGTGATGTGTATGTAATGTTATGATTAGTAAGTGGAAGTAAATATTTCGGAAAAATATGAATTTATTATTATTTTTCGTGAAGTAAATAATTTAAATGTATTTTAAATTTAATTCAAAACTTTTACAAGTAAAATATATTTTTAATACTTTAATTTTTAATTTTATAAATTTATGTAATAATCATATAATTAATAAATCGTATATATTTTATTTAAAAAACAAATTTTGTTTTCAGAGCACAACGACCATAAGCAGTCTCTGCATATGTAAACCTATGTAGCAGTAATAACAATTTTTTGTAGCTGTATTATTATTTATATTAATCTTGCTAGAGATTAAGAAAATAAAATAACAAACGACAAAAATGAAAGCAACTGATGTACATTTATGTGTGTAAAATATTCATTCACATTACAAACAACAACAAAACGAGCAGTACAACAACCAACGAAACGATAACAACAACATAGGCAGCTACTGAAGCAGTTTATGCATAATCTTTCTCTTACAAAAGTCTGAATTTTTTGTTCTTATATTTTGCTATTTTGTGACTTAATTAAAGAAGTGACAATATATAAAACTAGATACTCGTTTTAGCCATAATATAATTGATCGATTGGCATATACTTTATTTTTGTACGATGAGTAGGTAAGTATACTCCAAAGTGTGTAAAAAAATGCTAAATGCATTTGAAAAAATTCTAGATAAAGGCATATATACAAACCGTACTGTAGGTCGCAAATTCTACTTTTAAAATGGTTATATTTGATTATTTAAATATACCTGAAATCCTTTGTAATATTTTTTCTGCTAAAACTTATATAAAATAAAATTTTTATATTGAATGTTTACTAAACCTCTGCACAAATGCACTCGTTTTTTCTACAACAGTAGAGCCAACAGTGCCGAGTTCAGAACATAACATAACGCTTGCTTTACCAGAACACGATGTAATTCGTTCTATAAAACAAAATTGATTGATAACAGCGAGAAAAGCATCGATCACACCTAACGCAGCAGAACATTGGCAAAGAGATTAAGGGCTAGGATTTTCATGCAAATGTAAGTTTTTACTGGGCATCTTAAAGCGCAAATGGTTAAGTTATCTTTGCGAATCATGAAAATTCCTTCTAAATGGCATTCAATAGTTAGTGCATATTTTTTAATATTTTGCAATAAATGCATAGTTTTGCATATTTTACAAAAAATGCTTATTTTTGCATATTAATTGCGTATATTTTTTATACAATAAATTCATGTGGTTTTTGCATATTTTGTTTTTTTTTTGATTTGCAACCATTAAAATTTAATACGACATACGGAAAAGATAACTTAGAATTATTAGGTACTTTTAAATGCACTTTATTTTTTTTTTTTGATAAATTAATTTTATATGTATTAAAAAATGATTTTTTTTTTGTTAATTAAATGCAATATTTGTTTTAAACCGATAATAAAATATAAGAAAAATATTTTTTATTGCATATTTTACCTTTTTTTAGCGCATATATTAGAGATTTAAGTGCATATTATATTGTATTTTGCAAATTTAAATATTATTTTATGTGATTTCGGAGGGTATTTTTTTATCTTTTTAACTCGAATTTTTTAGAAATAATTAAGTTACATGAAAAATAACGCCAGTATTTTATGCCAGGGCCGTAGTCAGGATTTACCAATGGGAGGAGGTATTGATAAAATTTTTTTTCAAAATTAATATATGGGTACAATTATTTGTTTCATTTAATTTTTACTTTAAGTTTGCAAAAACTATTGCACCAGCCAATATATTTACGAAAAACTTTGGAGTTTTTTGCAAAATGGCTTAGCTCACTGGCGATTATCGTAACAGCTAAAATATTTTGGGAATTGTTATAAAATAGAGTAAGGTTCATTTTTAGAGGGGTAAAAATATAACTTTTTACCCCATACAAGTCGAGGCACCTTTATATACATACAGCTGCGAGCGTTTTATTGATCTATAATCAATGGAGTAGTTAATCACCATAAAATTAAAAATATAATTTTGTATTTTAGAAAAAATATCAGCTTTTCAATCCATATCAACACTATCATGTCATGTGCGGTAGCGGAGCAAAAATTTTGATATTATCCAACAAAATATCAACAAATTTCGTATATTTGTTTCAGCGGAGCTGTTATAGTCCAAATTTAAAATGTCTTTTTTTCATGTAAAAATACAAATAATCAACAGTTTTTTCCAAATTCTAAATTTGGACGATTGCATCTCCGCTAAAACAAAAGACACAAAATTTGTTGATATTTCGTTGGATAATCTCAAAATTTTTGCTCCACTACCGCACATGACACGTTAGTGTTGATGTATGGATTGAAAAGCTGTTATTTTTTTTAAAAATACTAAAGGATATGTTTTATTTTATGGTGATTAGTTCAGATTCTAGATCAATTATACTAAACACGTGCCAAGAACGTTAAACACCCTGTAAATTGAAAATGTTACAATATAGGAGGAAACTGAGTACAGATTTGAAACCAGGGTTAAAAGTACATATAAGAATAAGAATGGGTTTACCGGATACGAAATTTGTAGACTAGTATTATTTATCTAAACATATCTGAATATTTATTTTGTTCGCAACTGTATATAATATATAAAACACATAACGTAAAATTGAAATTAAACAAATAATTGTCCCTATATTATAATTTTGAAAAAAATTTCATCAAGACCCCCCTCCCATGGGTCCTGACTAAGGCCCTGGCATAAAATACTGGCGTTATTTTTCAATTACCTTAAATATTTCTACAAAATTAGATTTGAAATAATTGAAAAAATACCCTCCGAAATCACATTTTTCTATTAGATCATTCAGTTTTACTAAGTTCTACCACAAAATAATAACAATGAAAAACATAAACGTCATTGCAATAGACCAACAACAACACCAATACTAATTACATCTTTACTAGTAATCATATTTACAAATTAATCATCATTATAATCATCAACAGAAAGAACAACAATAACAACAATCCTAAAACATAAGAATGCAAGAAACAATAATCAACCACCACCAATAATAAAAGTAAAAACAACAAGAAAATATCCTCATAAACAACACAATAAAATTTAATTAATTTTTTTGTTGTTACTTAAAACATATATTTATTTTTAATTGTTTAATTACTTTTATTGAATTAAATATTGTGAAAAATTAAAAAAAATAAATTAATTTAAATAATAAAAAAATCTCTTTTTATAATTTGAATAAATAATAAGAAAATCCCGTTTTTTTGGCTTTTTAGATGATTTTTATTTCAGAAGGAAATGCAGAAACTATGAAACCTAAATAACACACCATAACTCCAAGCGTTCTGCTATTGATCACATAACATTCAAGTCATTTCGTTCTGCTGCGCTCTTCTCTGTCGACTCAAGCATAACATTGCTTCGGTTTTCTTTTGCTTTTGTTCTGCTCACGCAACGAGTGCTCTCTGTAGTGTTACGTTTGTTCTAGTTAATGAAAGCCGAACATAACCAACGCTTGCTCCACAAATCAGTGTTTTGGTTTGTTTAGTAGGCGCTACAACCGTATGTCGTTTTTGGTCTCACCTAAGAATGTATGCCAGTCATTTCTGTCTCTCTCTTGCTGGCCCCAGTTAGAAATTCCAAGCTTCGTCAGGTTGTCCTCTCCTTGGTCCTAACACTTAAGATGCGGTCGTCCTCTTCTGCGTTGATCACCGCTGGCTACCGAATAGAATATTTCCTTCACAGGAGCATCGTCTTTCAAGCTCTGAGCATGACCTAGCCAGCGAAGGCACTCGATTTTGATGAACTTGACAATATTGATGCCAGCGCACAGCTCGTAATCCCATCGTATTTGGTACTCGCCATAGATTGGTCCGTGGATCTAACGAAGAATCTTTCTCTCGAAGGCTTCTAAAGTCTTTTCATCTGAACTACTCAGTGTCCAGGCATGTGATATATATAGTGGGACGGGCATAATAAGCAATTTATAGAGCGCTATCTCCGTTCGTAGAGAGAAGACTGTGCTTCTCAACTGCCTAAACTAACACCTGTTGGCAAGAGTTAGTCTTCGTTTGATCTAAATTCTGATGTCGGATGTTCAGTTTATGCTGTATCTCAGATAGACGAAGCCTTCACAACCTCTAAGGAGGTATTGTTAACTGTAACGTGGGTTCCAAGACGCTGGAACTGTTTATTTGTTGACACCAAGTTTTTAGTCCTATCTGCATTCACTGACATTCGACTTGACTCTCTTTCTAATCTGGAAAATGCTACACTGTCTTCGCGCGTACACCTAATCCTGTTTTTGCACGGTACATACGTTCCAGAAAATATCGTGTAAAAAAAAATCAAAACGTGAAAATAACGTGTAAAAACAGAATAAGTTTATTTCTGTCGACCGTGTTATTTCAAAATCGTGTAAAAAAAGACCGTGCAAAAACAGGATTAGGTGTATTATGCCTAATGATATCGATGTCATTAGCATACGCAAGCAGCATAGCACTCCTGTACTACGCCTTAGATTAGCAGCTCGAATGATCTTCTCCATTAGGTTGAAAAAGTCGCACGATAAGGAATCACCTTGTCTGAAACCTCGCTGGGAAACAAATGGTGGGGTCCTTCCCGATTTTAACTGCGCTGCTGGTGTTGCTGAGTGTCATCCTACAAAGTCGTATTAATTTTGCAGGAATACCAAATTCAGACATGGTGTAGCACAGGAGTCGAGTGCAGCTTTATAGTCGACAAAAAGATGGTGTGTGTCGACTTGTTTTTCTTGGGTCTTCTCCAAGATTTGTTGAAGCGTGAAGATCTTGTCGATGGTGAACTTTCCAGGTCTGAAGGTCCAATCAGTTGGTTTACAATGGGCTTCAGTCTTTGACATAAAATGCTCGACAGGACCTTATATGCGATATTAAGAAGGCTTCTCCTACGGTAGTTGGCACAAATAGAAGGATCACCTTTCTTGTGGATTGGGCAGAGTAGACTGAGATTCCAATCGTTCGGAATGCATTCTTTCGACCATATTCTGCATAGAAGCTCGTGAATGCGTTTAAATAAAGCTTTGTCTCTGTTCTTAAACAGCTCAGCAGGTAAGTCATCAGCTCCCGCGGCTTTGTTATTTTTAAGAAGCTGTCAGAACTTCATCATATTTGGGCAGCGGAGCCTCGACTCTGTCACCCGTAATTGGGGTTTCCGGAACACCATCTCTATTGGCGGGACTGTTGTCAGCGTCGCCATTTAGAAGCTTAGAGAAGTGTTCCCTCCATAACGTCAGTGTACTGTGGATATCTGTCACTAAATTCCCGTTTTCATCCTTGCACGAAGAGGCCCCGGTTTTAAGCCATCGGCAAGGCGTCTTATTTTTTCGAAAAATTTTTGGGCCTCATTCCTATCATTTTACATCTCAATCTTCTCATGCTCGCGCTTTTCTGGCTTTCTTTTTTACCGCCTGAAAATACGTCTCTTTTCCCTCCTCTTTTCTTTGTATCGCTCCTTAGGCAGAGTGGATTTGTAGGCGGCGTCTTTCTATGCAGTGGCATCGCGAAACTCCTGGTCGTACCACTGGTTTCGGCGAGGACGGTGGTAGCCAATCACCTCTTCAGCATCCGCACGCATGGAGTGGGAAATGTTTGCACTGCGCACATGTATCATCGATCGGAGGAGTGCTTTGAAGCTAGAATGAGAGTCGAGTGGCGAAAGCATCGGCTGTCTGTTTCTATTGCAGCTTTTCGACGTCTAGCTTTCTCTGTGTAGGGTTGCGTGTATTCTTAGCTGCGCACAGACGTGTACGGATCTTGGCTGTAACAAGATAGTGATCCGAGTCAATGTTTGCACCACGGATAGTGCGTACATTCAATACACTGGAGGAGTGCCTTCCATCGATTAAAACGTGATTAATTTGGTTTCTGGTTTTTTGATCAGGGGACATTGAAATGTTTAAATCTAGTGCTACTTACGACCATGTTCGTGCTGCGGTGAAGTCAATCAGCCTCATTCCGTTATCAGAGGTATTGTCGTGGAGGCTGAACTTTCCGACTGTTGAACCAAATATATTTTCCTTGCCAAACTTAGCATTGAAGTCACCAAGCACGATTTTTACGTCATGACGGGGGCAGCGCTCGCATTTTCAAGGCACTCATAGAAAGTTTTATTGGTCTTATCGTCTTTGTCTTCTGTCGGAGCGTGCGCATATATTAGGCTTGTATTAAAAATTTAATCTTGATGCGGATTATGGCAAGCTGTTCGTTCACAGACGCAAATCTAAGGAAGTGGGGCCGTAGTCTCTTGCCAACAACAAATCCGCATTCAAACTCGTGCTTCTCTGCATTTTTGCTGTAGTAGATATCGCAGGGTGCATGCCGAATGCAACCCTGTCCCTTCCATCGCATTTCTTGGATAGCAGTGATATCAGCTTTGTATCTTTTCAAGACATCAGGCAGTTGGATAGAGGCACCTTCCCAGTTAAGAGTAGGGACATTCCAGGTGCTTATCCTTAAATCATTATCAGTTTTTCGTTTGCGGTAGTCATCATCAGAATTGAGGATAATTTTTTCTTGTATTCTGGTTTGCTTTCATTTGAATTGTTTTTTAATTATTTTAGCGTACGTTTTTTTTTTCTTTATAGGTGCTTTTAACGTTTCCGAAATTGTTGTTGTGTATGAAAGTTTCAAAGTTGTGTTGTGAAAGTTGTGTATGAAAGTTTCAAAGTTACTACACATCGGGAAAAAAGCACTCCGAAAGGCTTTTTTGAGTGCTTACAAGTCAGCTGAAAGCGTGAAAGTGCTGACCCAACGTATGACTCACCGTTATTTGAACATTGTATGTCATAGGAAAAAAGCACTACAATTTAGCTTACTTTGAATTGCTTTAAAAGGCCTCTCTTGGAAAGCTTTGGGTCAGCAGTTGGTTTTTGTTTTCAAGCTTTTTGAACTGTTCGCTTGAACAACAATAAAATAAAGTGCTGACGTTTTACTCTAGGAAGAAGCTACTGACATGCCTGCCCGTGAGAACTAAAAACTTAGATATTAAAAAAAATTCTGTATCGATATACAACATCAGCGATTGTCTGATTTCAAAGTTTCTAGAAATCTTGCTTTAAGGTTTTCGATCGCCATATAAGTTATACGAAAGTGTTTTTTTCTGGGCTAAAAGTTTGACTAAGGTTATGCTAAAGGCTCCAGATTTAGTGTGCTTATAGTGTTGTAAGTACGAGTGAAACAAATCTACATCAAAAAGTCAGTTTTGCCGTTTAAGTCGACTTAAGCTATTACTGCTTCTAGGCACAGATTGCTTAAAGTACCTTCTGGACTGGAACCAATGACCTACCTACCGACTTTTCAGCCAATTCTTCAAAGTTGATGATATAAAAATTGATCCATTTTTCTATGAGCCTTGAATAATTTGACTCAGAGAATGTAATGCTTATTAACTTACTTACTAACTACTTTTATATTATTATACTAGCTGATAAACCCAGTGTTACTCTGGAACGTATTTTGTAAAACTATTTTTTAAGATTTTAATTAAATTTTCTTTAAACATTGTTATAAAATAAGAAAAAAATATGTCTTAAGAAAAATCTATTTCTATGAATTTTGTTCTTCAACTTAGTACATTTTTTTTGAAAAAAAGTCTTCTTGTGTCCTCTTACTATGCTTTTGTGAAGATAACACTTCACTTTAGTACACACATTTTTCTTTTCTTTCAACTTTAAATAAATCTTGTATAGATATTTCGATTTAAATCTGTCTGATGTTGTTTTAATTTATCTACAACAACTATCAGTATCTACTTGTGTGTTTCCACCCAATATTTCGATATGTTGTAGAACAGTTTGCAATATTGGGATTGCATCCGAGGCAAGCCAAAATACGGCTTACTAACCACGTACACCAAACAAAAAGATGTGACATTTTTTGCTTTGCAAAATTGGCTTTATGTCTTAAGTTTTGCGCTTAAGTTGCATAAATTTAAGCGTGCCACGACAGGAAATGTACTCCGTTACTAAATACGCCGTGACAACTGAAAACACACAAACACTCTTCACACTCGCACAACAGTTGACATGCAGATGCTTTGCACTGTCAATAAAGTCAATTGTTAGAATTTTATCAATGTGTATGTGACACACGTAGCAAAAGAAGTAAATCGCACACGTGTATAATAAAAATAAGAAAAATCTTTTAAGAGAATGTGTGCAAATAAAAAGTGATGTAAAAGTCATGTCTTAAGTTGTTTCATAATGCAACACACATAAACTTTCACAAACACATTTGCATTGATATTGCAGACAATCATGTTTACTCAGTTTTCTTACTAACTATTCCAAATTATTTAAACGTAAAAATTAAGCTGAAAGCCCACACAAAATTGCATCCTTTTATAATATTAAAATTTTCCCAATTTAAGTTAATATCATATTTTCCAGAAACCAGAAAAACAATTTATGTTTATTTACTCTTCCGGCTGCTGTCAACATACATATAGTTCATTATGTGGAAAATTTGCATGTTGACATATTAGTCCCCGGGCATCATGTTGCAGCAACAAGACATAACTAAACTGCAATTTTATTCCATGCAACTGTGCTTGCAAAACTTTAGTTTATGCGCTCAAAATATGGAAATGAAAAATCTTTTCGTCATTACTTCCGTTTGGCAAGCAGCAAAGGAAATAATAATTCACTTGATATTTATTAGATAAAGTTATACAGTATAAGAATTAATATTTTAATAAGTTGTGTTATAGTTTAAATAAATTTTGAACAATGCCTGTACGAAAAAGAAATAGCTCCTAAAAGTAGGCATAATTTGAGCAGTTAAAGATTTCATGCTTGATTTATTTAACCTTGTCCACGTTCCCAAACTGTTGTAGAGCAATCTACTACCTGCCATCATGGCTCTTTGGATGACATAGTCATCTGTGGCTTAGCATAGCTAAAGGCATCATCTACATCATCATCATCATCATCATCATCATCTCTTGCATTGTAAGAAGTTCACATTACAAACACTTTACAACCATTAAGTCGGGTGGCTCAATAAAGTATTTTCTCCGGATAACTGTAATAGACTATCTTAATATATAGAACAAAAAACCCCCTCTTTGTGTTTCACCATCTTTGCTGCTTTTAAGCTTTCTGCATCTCGATATTCTTGCACTTTAACTCCATTGTTCCCAGCTGAGTGCACATCTTGCAAATAAGTCACGAGTGCTTCGGTTCCATTCACTTGGATCAGTTGCTTCAATGATGAAGATGATGATGTTGATAACGATGGTGATGGCGATAATGTTGTTAATGATGGCGATGGTGAGCATGATAATGATGATGACTTTGTTGTTATTGCTTTAATGGTTTCTAGACAATGGCGCTTCTTTATGCTTGGCTGCATCGCGTAACGCGAATTACGTATGCTGCAATTCCAGGCATTTAAAAACCATTAGTTAAAAGTTGCTTTCATTTGTCTAAGGCTTGGTTATTGTTTTAGCGGACAGCCTGATAGAGATGCAGACTCACCTGCGAAAGTGTTTAATAGTTCTGAAAATGCATGTTCCGAGCAATCTTTTGAATTAATGAATCCAAGGTACCTGCATCAAATGAGTTTGTGGAACTAAATATTCAAAGAATTAAAGGCATAAATAGCAATTTCAGGAATTTGAATTTACTTGGGTAATAAAACGTGTTTTGTTAGAAGCATATGCTTTAGGAGAGGGTAGGTTAAGAGTGATGTGCAGCCTAGGATATAGACACGGGAGCCAATTTGTCCATTATAATTCCCTATTTGGGAATGGGCTTATCGGGAAAAAGAACAACAACCAACGAAGGAAGTGGACCTAGATCAGGTGGAGCTGGTAATTTTGAACCTGTCAATGCTTCGTATGACCCTTAATAAGTCCATTACTAGAACATCTACATGCCCCTGTAGCTCTTCTTAAAGTCTGTATCCCGTATGTCGAAGTTGTCGTTTTTTGAGATCAGAGCCTTCGCTTAATACATGTTTGATGATTTCTACCTTCTCGCCATTTGCGCACTTTCTACAGAAGTGTTGATTTCGGATCCCACTCTTTTCTTTTCGGAAAAAAGATGGAAAGTTTCCGCTGAATATCAATATTTTAGGTTGTGATATCAGAAGTGGTAGAGAGATCTCCAGGACTATACTTTGTGAGTATAGTGGCGTGTTCATGTGTCTAATGCCTTGACAGATTGAATTCCTTTAGCCGGAACACCGCCTTGGCTGCCGTGGTTTTCATGAAATTGTCCAGAAGAAGAAGGTTTAGAATAAACTGCATTCCTGCTTGAGGCATTGATTGCTGTACACCTGTTCATGGAGGGAAATTTGGGCTGCAAACAATCACAAACCAATTTATTTTGGGCAAGATTCTGAGCTTAGCCATAATATGTTTGATATCAAGCCCTAATGTGATTGTTTATCAAAAAATAAACACGCTCATTTGTGCCCAATTTAAGTAGTTTTTGTATTGCTTATCAAAAAAATAATATGCCCACTAAAAAATATTTGGATTGTTTATTTAAAAATTAATACGCCCACTTGTGCGCAATTATGACATTTTTGGAGTGTTTATCAACAGTTTATTATGCTCCCTTGTGTCCAATTCATGTTATTATTGAATTGTTAATCAAAAGAATTAATATGCCCACTTATGCCCATTCTACGAATTTTTGGGATTGTTAATCAACTAGACAAAAGAACACGAACGAGAAAAAAAAAACGACGGAACGAAGCCTTGCTTTGTTGTTGCTAAGGTTAATGCTTTCAGTTTAAAACAATTAAAACATCATAATTTCATTGCCCATATAAGAACAATTCAATATTTTAATTATATTGCTTTGAATAATTTTGATCTAATTTGGACTATGAAAATATGATGTTTTAAACAATTTTCTGCACTTTTCACTGTTGTAAGAACAAAAACCGACTGAACTGACAAAATGAAAAAGCATTGCAAGCAACGAACTAGACAAAAGAACACGAGCGAAAAAAAAGACGACAAAACGAAGCCTTGCTTTGTTGTTGCTAAAGTTAATACTTTCAGTTTGAAATAATTTAAAAGATCCTATTTTCACTGTCCAAATTAGAACAATTCAATATTTTATTTTATTGTATTGAAGATATTTTTTCTAATTTGAGCATTGAAAATATGATTTAAACTATTTTCTGCAGTTTTCACTGTTGCAGGAACAATAACGGACTGAACCGATGAATTGTACAAGGGGTACAAGGGGCACAAGGTACGATCCAGGGAAAATATGACGAAAAATTTTCAAGCGCCAAAGCATCAAAGCATCAAAGCTACGGTATCCAATCCCGGGATTCCGGGATTCCGGACTTTTCTTAGTCCCGGGATTGCAACGCCTAAAATACCGGGATTTTGGGATTCCGGGACTATCTCTACAAAAAAAAAATCTATAATATTCATTCTTACAAAAAATTAACTAACTAACTAATTAAAAACTAACTAAGAAAAAGTTTATGTGATTTTAAAAAATTGTAAAATAAAAACCTTTTTAAAACTATCTGTACAAAATAACACAATAGGCCTTACCAAAAGTCATTTTAATATCAACTCTAACAGCCCTATTCTGGCAAAGTAACAATTTTTGCTCACCATTTTTAATATTTCTATGTGTTTGTTGTAAGAAATAATAATTTTTAATAAAAATTGTAAATTTATTGTTAGCTTTTTGACAACAAATTCTATAGAAATAATGTCAGAAAAGCTGACACTAAATTTAGAGATGGCATTAAATCGACCACTGGTAAGGCCCACTGTGTTAAACACATGATACTTCCTAAGAAATACTAAGAAATTTTTAAGCAGCTGTAAAAAAACTGATGTGATACTACCTTAGAAATACTGAAATGTGACCTTAAAAACTAAAAAAAACAAAACTTTCTTAAACAAGTGGCACAAAATATCACAAAACTCTTACTAAGATTTATACTAAAATTAATAAAATATTTTATTTTTTCAATAACTTTATGAACCTACTGAATGATCTCATTTAGTTATTTTGTTTAAGAATTAATCCTTGTTTTTCAGAAATAAACAATAAATACAATCCAAACATTTAATCGAAACAGTGGTTTTTAGTATTTTAAAATCTTCTGCAATCTTCTGTTTTGTGTTGTAAAACTTATAACTTATGTTGCATAACTACTTTGAAACTTCTTATTACGTCTTCCAAAAAATTTGTTTTCTAAGGTTTGTCAAAACCGGGACTAGTACCGGGACTATGTTTTTCAAATCCCGAAATCCCGGGATTTCCGAAGCGTCCCGAAATTGGATGCCCTAATCAAAGCGACCGAACAAAAAAAAAATAAACACGAAAAAAATTTCGTTTATTTTCTTGTACAACAACAACAACATACTTTATAAGCAATCAAAAAATTACTCTTATTAAGCACAATTTGTCGTATATATCAAAAAAAAAATTTCAAGCCCAATTTCTGGCATAAACTGCGAACGTGAATGCAATATTTTGGGGTGGTTGTGAGCTATATTGAGCTAATTTTATTTGTGAACAGTTTGAGCTGGATTTAAGAACATTTTTGTTCTCTCCGTCCCAGTAGTTCCAGTCTTGAAGAAATCTCAAATGAATCATATACGATTTTTCTTGATCCTTGATGAAACATGCTGATTTGGCCATACATTTCATTGACGAAAATTTTATATAAATGTTCCAAATTCGTTCAAGAAGCAATGCAGAAACGTCGGGATTTATCATGCACGAACCCAATATCGAAATATTGAGGAAGTTTCGTTAGTGAAAGGAAGACAAAGATATAAAGAAAATTCGTCAAGGAATTAAAATCGAAACGTGCTTCTGGACCGAATTCAACGTCGTGCGATATATTTGATAGGGGATAAAAATATTTCATCCTCTATTGGAAATCGACGTAATGTTGGTTTCGTAATGGCCTGACGCCACTCGGTCCACTCGGGCAGCTGTCCAAGCCCACTCCTTTACCATTGCCTTGATGCCACACAGAACCTCATGTTGTAGTGATAATTCGTTCTTTAGTCGTATGGTAAAGATGTGGAATAGTCTCCCTGCGAGCGTCTTTGACGTCAGTTTTGAGCTCTGCAAATTTAAAACAAATCTTCACCGAAACTACTCCATCTTTTCAACCTCTAACTAACTATCACCCATCTTCCAAATCAACACAATGCTAACACATTTATAAGAAACATCACATGAGCTTTCACTCTACAAAACAGAAAAAATTATTCCAAATTGTCAAAATCAAACGAATTCAACAGCAACGGCAATGACACCTAAACAGTGGTACTATCTATACTATCGAAATACATCGAAAGTCTATCGAAAACCATCGAAAGTCAGTCCAAAATTATCGATAATCACGATAGTGTGAAATTATCGATGGTGTCATCTATAAAGATCATGAATATCATGAATATCTTGAATATCTTGACGTTGTCGTAATAGAGTGGAAAAAGTTAGGCGCTGACAACCGCTACTTTGCATTATATTTTGTATGAATTTTTTAAGTCCAGCAGCCCATGCGGAAACTTCCTTTAAAAAATCATCACGAAAATTTCGTCAATGATGCCGCGAACTACTGGGGTGTTATTACTCTTGAGAGAGTGTAGAAGTAGCTTGTCTTCTCCGTGGCTTTCCATCGTGGCAATCGAACCTAACCTATGGGTCTAACGATAGCTTCATACAATTAAACTTATGACATTTAGTTTCATTCATTCCCTTTTTCTTACCGATGGTTTTCTTTCACGCGTAAGTAGTTAAAAGGGATTGTGAGATATCTTTATTCTTTCTTCTGTGTTTTTTTTTTTCTAGTTGAGCTAATATTTTGGGCTTACTCTGAGATATTGACGAAAGCAATATTATTCAATGAATATCTGTTCAACCTTTAAAAAGAAATGAAAATTTTATCTTAAAAATGTATATTCTTAAATATTAAACATTTGAGAATTTTTAATAAGCTCTCTAGGAAAAAAAAAATTAGTCACTCTTTTACAATAAGTAGGATTATTTATCAAACAAAAAAGCATGGCAGCACGTCCGCATTTTAGGCAGAAAACAAGATGAAATAACAGTCGTGTATTTATTTAACTGTTGCCAAATACGATACCAACATTGTCTCTTAGGGGTCGTCCATAAACTACGTTACTGATTTTCCGGTTTTTTTTACCCCCCCCTCCCCCTGCGTTACTTTTCGTAGTGCTTTTCAAAACCCCTCCCCCCCATAAAGTAACGTGTCATATAAAATTAATTCATTCGAATGATTACACAGGGGAACAAAAAAGAATATTTTTTTTTGCGGCATAAGTTTTTGGAGCCAATTAAGATACATGGTATAAAAAGTGAACCATTTTCTAATCAACACACACTGACCACTGGTGTTGAACATATACAATTTTCTCTAAAAAAAGTTTGATACTTTGGTATTATTCTTTATGTTTTTTTGAATGTGTTATCGGAATTGAAGCTAATTTGTTGCCATTATGCAGTAACTCACATTTTAAACTTATTTTTGAGCTATCTATGAAGACCCATTGCATTTAAAAGTCCAGGAATATTCTAACAGTATACGATTTTCTCCTACTTTTCAAAGTATCGAAGAATATCTCGTTCTATAGTCCGGTAAGTTTTAACTGATACGCCAGGCTGAAGACAAAGTTTTTCTTTAAGTCTTGATGCTAGAAGCTCCGCTGATTTTTTGGATAGCTTTAGATCTGAAATTTTCCCCTGTGTATTTATTAAGCAGTTTTTTATCAAAATGAAATAACATCATTAAATTTGAATTAAGGCAAAACACACCAATAGATTTTAATGAAATATGGCTTATTTTCTTTGTTACATATGAGTGTTTATAACTTAATATCAAAAAAAGAGCTATTTTGACATATTTGAATTTTTATAAATTATGAAATATTAAAGAATTTAAAATTTTGCAAAAAAAAATGTTTTTTTCAGAAGAACTTTCTGAATATTTCCGAAACTATTCAGATAATCAAAAAACTTAGAGGTAATTTAGCTGCGGATTTTCGAATTTTTTATTTAACCAAATCAGACTTACTGTTCTGGAGTTATGTTTAAATCTAAGATGAAACCTCCTTAATTTTTAAAATAGCCGTTTATCGCGAGAACCGGAGTCAATTCAAATAATCTAAATAATAGGCTAAGATCTTTATCAATGTATATACTAAAATTAACTACCAAATCCCATGCCACAGAATCAGTGTTGTCCTGTGTTATATTTTTTGACTAGCTCTGACAATTTTCACTAGTATTAGTGACTAGTATGACTAGATACATTAAAGGAACAATTGGAAAAAAATCAATAATTAATATCATCTGTAAAAGCTATTCCATCTGCGATCCAAGATTCGATGCTCTCAATCACTGGGATAGAAGAAGCTGGTAGTTTTGTTGAGGATTCTTCAAAATAGAATTTTTCATCGGATTCTATGTCGACCCATTCAGGTGAATCCTCATTTCTAACACAAAGAAATTCACCTGGTCTTTGACAGAGTACCCTTAAAGGCTGCACCCGAGCTACACCAAGTTCTGTGTTTTTGTGTAAATGCTTTCTGAAAATTGATTTGTTTAAATAGTATGTTTTAAAGTATGTTTTAGTATGTTTCAAACTTATGGCAATTCATAGATGTTTTAAAAAAGAAATACAAGCCGCAGGTAGGACACGACCTTGAACCGTTTTCTTCTTTCTGAGAAGGACAGTACATGTCATACGGTATCTCCTTTAATCAAGAACATTCAGGCCTTAACGTCAAAGCCTGTCGCAAAAGCAAAGACCCAAATTTTTCAGACTTGTGCTGAGATGGTGAAGGAATACCGGTGGAAGAAATCTTTGAAACAAAAGTTAACCATCAATTTAGACGATCAAACATAAACATGTAAGGTTAAAAGTTTTTGAAATGATTGTGTTATTAAGTAGAGGTTTTTCGTCGATTTTTTTAATTTTCGGTAACGTTACAATATCTAAACACCTCCCCCCCCTACCGTTACTTATCGTAGTGCATTTCAAAACCCCTCCCTCCCCCTAAATTGGTAACGTAGTTTATGGACGACCCCTTATATGTCTTCACAAATTTTTGCTAGGCCTTTCTTCTTTTATCTGCTATAATAAGATAAGTTACTTATATGTTATAGTGTAAGTCCGACAAGTTTCTGTAAGTTTCTATAAATAAACTAAGCTTGACAAAAATCTCCCAACAATTCAAATCATACATACCCAGTAGTTACGTTCTTAAAGAAATCGTAAGAGAATCATGTGTGATTTTTTCGATTCATGGACGAAACATACTGATTCGATCATACATATCATTGACGAAAATCTCAAATAAATGTTCCAAATTCGTGCAAGAACGCAGTGCAGAACGATGTATAAGTTTCGTAAACGAAAAGAGAGAGAGAGAGTTAATGAAATTTCGTAAATGAAGTGAAGACCGAAGTTTTTAGGAAATTTCGTTCATGAAAACATAAAGAAAGTTGATGAAATTTCGTTTATGAAGTGAAAAGAGAAAGCTTTTTAAAAAATAAAAATTAAATTGCTTATAACCGAGGCTAGTTTCCACAATTCAGGAATGAATTTTTTGCTTCAATAATTCTTGAATGTAGTAAAGAAAATATTGTTTAACTCATCTGCATTGTATTCGTCAACAATAAAGAAACAGAAAGAACAGAAAGCGTAAAAAACCATGCCCGAAACCGGACTCGAACCGGGGACCCCTGGTTGATAGTCTAGCGCACTCTTCTCTAGACCACTAAGGCCTACAAGAAATTTTTGTTGCATTTTGGTTTTGTTCAACAGCGTAGGAGAACACGTGTTTCTGATTTGTTACTTTGTTTTTCTTTTTGACGAACACAAGACAGACGCGTTAAAGAATTTTCCACAAGAAACACAAGAGAGAAGAGTTATGGCGAGCTCTCAGTTTCCTTTGTTCTTTTTGTTTCTTTATTGTTGACGAATACAATGTAGATGAGTTAATCAATATTCTTCAAGTCTGTTATTGACGAATACAAGACAGACACGTTTAAGAATAGTCTGCAAGTTTGGCTTATGCAGCCAGTATCTTTAAGAAATCACCAAAGAGCAATTCTTCGATGATGCCCGAGACTGCTGGGTACTTGTAATCTATTTACTACTACTAGTTTGAATTGTACTGTAAGGTTAGTGAATATATTTTTTATCTGTTTTTCAAAAAAGTTTTAAAATATTGTTTTTTTGGTTTGAAAAAAAAAAAAAATTCAAAAGTGGTTTTTGTTATAAAAACAAAATTAAAAATTGAATTTTCGACTACCTTTTAAATTACAAAGCCGCTCATTTGCATAAGTTCTTTCAAGTTTGCGCAAAAATTATTAAACTGTTTTTGTCATCAAAACAACAATGGCTAGAAGTCTATTATTTCCTACCATGGACTATCTATATTAGGGGGTTATATTAGGGGGTTACATTTTCAGCACGAAAAAAGGTAATTTTCATGAAATTTTTTTACGAAAACTACTATGCCATTTTTAAACAATCAGTCATATTATATATCATATATTGAACACTTTCAGTAATTTTTTTATTGAAAAATATTGTATAGTTTTGTTACAAATGGCCGTAAAAAAAATCGGGTTTTTATTTTTGCGTTTTGAGGTGACGAACATTGTGGTAACCTGAATCATCTCAAATAAAAAAAGGTCAATGAATTTTTTTCAATAGCAATATAATCTAGTATTTAATCAATGCATTTAAAAAATATGCATTTTGGACAATGAGATCAATTTTGGTTTTCTATTAATTATTTTTAATTTGGTAAAAAGCTACAACTAAATGTCTATACTTTATACACAACATCCTTTTTTGTATATGACCACTTTTGTTTCATACAGAGATGCTAGGGAGTAAAATGTTTATTATGATTGCTACTCTGTTGTCGGCATTCTGTCAACAGTAGAAACCTGGTCCGTGTCTTTTATAGAAAGCTTTGAAAAAACTAACTTCCTATAAAGAAATAAAGCTTAAGGGTGTGTTAGTTTTTCTGTGTTTCTTTTTTAAACAGACGCAAGTCACACGTCCCAGTAGTCACACTAAAATATATTAAATTTGTTTTCCTAAACTGAAACATGACTTTATACATTCAATACTTCGTAGAAGTATGTAATAATTAATATGTGCTGCACTACTTAAACATCTTTTAATAGTAAATGCGATGATATTATGTTCTTGAGACGGTGTAGTTGAGACCCAGTATTCGCGGTGAACAGCCTGATTTTATTTCAACGCCGTTGTGTGTAGCTGAATTTACATTTCTGACCCAATATGAATTAGTTAATGCATCTTTTTGTGTAACTTGCGTGTTAAATGACTGTAAAAATCAATATTTTCTTACAACTATTTTAAAGCCCAAGGAGATAAATGTATTAATCATGCTCTTTTACGGCCTCGATAGTCTAGTGGTAGTGCGTTTGATTATTACGCAGGGGTACAGGGTTCGCATCCTGGCTGGGCCATGTTCCTACAGCATCCCAGCAAAAAAAGTGCTTCCAAAAGAAGGTATAGTTTAAGGGAAAGTCTTGAATTCTATCCCTTCCACTTTCATACCCAGAAGACATTATTTAAACATATGCATGTCATTGGGAGAAATGCTTTCCTTAGTCTTCTCTAGAAGTGCTTCCAGAACTTTTTCAATTGAAGATTAATTTGAGCGCCCTTAAATTAAAGGATTCTAGTAGGTGTTTTTAAAGAGAGCTTTAAGAAAGCATTGCATGGAATGAAATGGTTTTTGAGGCTAGAGGGCCTTAAAAAATTCCACGGAAAATATCCTTTTCCCGATTTTCTCTCGATTTTGGTGTTGGAAATGAGAAGTGTTTGGGTTTTGTTGGGGGTTTACAAAAAAAAAAAACCACGTAAAATATCCCTTTTCCCAATTTTCACGGCATGTTGGTGTTTAAAGTAGGAAGTGGTTGCATTTTGTTGGAGGTTTGAAAATCCCACGGAATTATTGCGAAAAATATAATCCATTTGTATGTGAGGTACCATGCCCACTTGCCCAATCACGCCTTAATTTAACACATATCCTTCAAATAACGTACTTGATGATTGTCTAAGTTTTTGTTGTTGTGGCATTACTGGTTCTTCAGATATTGCTAAAAATATGATCCATTTGTATGGGAGGTGCCACTCCCACTTGTACAACCACGCCTTGTTTTGGCACATTTTCTTTAAATGATGCACTTGATGACTGCTTAAGTTTCTGTTGTCATGGCTTTACTGGTTTTTCAGATATTTAAAAATCTCGTTTTTTGTAACTTTCTGTGCCTAAAAACGTCATCAAAATAATTTATATCCTCTAGTTTTTACCAATCATTTCATTGTGCAGTGCTCTGTTTGGCTCGCACAAGACAGTTAGTGCAAATTTAAAACATTTCATAACAGACTTGTGTATGGAGAAGACATAATTTTCTTTTTTTTTTGTATTATATCTAAATTTGTATAAATATGTAATATTTTTTTTAAAATTTTCTAGGTTTTCCAGAACGTTTTTTACATTTTTTATAAATAACTTATTAAATTAAAAAAAAAAAATTTGTTTAAAAAAAAAATTTTTAATCAAACTAAACTAAAAATCAAGAAATTTTAACAAGCCGTTACTTAGCAAAATGTTTTTTACAAAAACAGTGGTCTAAATAAAGTTCTTAGTATCGCATTGAAAAAAAAAACTTTAAAAAAATTGCAATATATGTTTTTTTCATATACACTTCAATAATGGCTGTGTGTCAAAAGGAAACTTTTCAGTCGTGGTAGGATAGAAAATATCAAGTTGAATAGAATTTGTGTGTGTTGAAATAAATTTGTCTTTTTTGTTGTGTCAAATGAACGATGAAATTTTGACAATTACAAATTTTGACGTTTCACATTTCGGTCGTGTTTTAGTGCAAATATTTTATTTAATTGCATTTTATTCAATTCGCGACATATTTAACTCGAGTGCTTGTACTTGCAACTTGTTAAGTAAGCTTGTAATATTGTAAACTTGAAAATCTTAAATAATACAAAATAATAAAAATAAAACTTGAGTTTGTGTGTGCGTGTGTGTGAGCCAACGATCTCTCGGTGCATCAGCAAGTGCAGCAAAATTAAATTGGCTTTCTTTGCTGACGAATGTCCCTCAAGTGCCACCACCAGCAGCACAAGCAAGTGCAGTGCAAAATTTCTTGCTAGCCAACATCCTCCAAGTACCATCACCAGCAGCACAAGAAAGTGGAGCGCAAATTTCCTGATTATTTTGCTTGTCAACGTTCTCCGAGAATCGCCACGAGTAGCACCAGCAAGTTCAGCACAATTCAATTGACTGGTCAACTCTCTAATATTTCAGAAGCACCATTTTAGCATGTCTCTAGCGCAGAGGCAAATTTCTGAGGTGAATTATCCTCCGGCGTGATTTAAAAAAATTGAAAGCGGAGAATTTGCGCTTCATTAGCTTGTGCTGCTGGTGATGGCACTTGGAGGATGTTGGCTAGCAAGAAATTTTGCACTGCAATTGCTTGTGCTGCTGGTGGTAGCACTTGGAGGACGTTCACCAGCATAGGAAGCCAATTTAAGTTTCCCACACACAAACAAAGATCGTTGGCCCACACACACGCAAACACAAACTCAAGCACTTCAGTTTTTTAATTTTTTATTTTCTTATTTTTTAAGTTTTTAAAGTTGACATTATTACAAGTTTAAGAAATAAGTTGCAAGTACAAGCACTCGAATTAAATACGTCGCAGAAATTGATGTGTTGTTTTGTTTTTTTCTTTATTTTTGAGTGTGTCAAAAATTCGCCTTCGACTGTCAAAATTTGTGCTAGTTCCAGGGGCTACTACAAATTTTGACAGTTATATTCACCTCAAAAATGCCAAAAATTGCTCTACCAACTGTCAAAATTTGATCATCCGACTGAAAACTTTCCGATTGACACACAGCCAATATCCATAATAGATATAAAAATTACGACTTCCTGTTTTAGGTGACTCTTTTTCACTCTACTGTAAGTTACTCTCAAGGCGTCTTATGTAATAAAGATATCAAAATAAAAAAGAGGAAGACAAAATCATAAATTGTGTTAAGATCGGCTTCGGGCAATGAAGTAGAGTTTTTCGCCACTTAGGAAACATATCGCTCATTTGCTCTAATAACGTTATAACTCAATAAACTAGATTTTTGGGTTAATAATGCAGAATTTTTCTTATATCATGCTTCATATTGTGTAAAAATTTCATGTTATTTTGAATATTCTCTGCGTATGAAGAGAAGTCTATCTCTTAATAGTCAATTGAAAACTTTAAATGCGTTTTATGCAAAATGACTTTTTTGAGTTATGACGTTATTCGAGGAAATGAGCGAAATGTGTTTTATGTCCTATTATAAAAATGTTGAGAGATTAAATTTTACCAATTAGAAGAAAAATTCAACATTTTATTTAAATTATTTTTATGTTTTACAGAAAAATTTAAAAATAACAACATTAATTTAGTTTTAAATAATAATAAAACTGTTTAAAATAACTTCTTATTAACACATTTTTTTACTTGTCGCGCAAGTCACAATTTGTAAAATTTTTTTTGCTTCTTCTACAAAGGTAAGCATACTTATTCTTCTCATTAAAATTAAAGCATTTTGGTTATGTTGAACAACACAGAAGAAGCTGGCTTGAATATTTAAATGGTTTGGCTAAAATTCTTATTTGAGTGTTCAAAATTAGAGGAGTGGGATTTTTCAGTGTCCCAGTAGTAACTTTCATTAAAATAATAGTAACACAAAATATGGATGCTGTTTGGCTTCTATTTTAAAGCAATAATACACAATAGTTATTTATCTCTGTTTTAAAATATATTTTGCTGTTACCTATATAAGTTATGATGACATCGTTATAACTGAAAGTTGGTCAAATTTTGGAATCAAATATCCAAGTAGTCACAATGGAATGCCCCATATATTTTAGCAATTCTATTATCGAATAAAAAATTTTATAAATTGACAAATTTCTATATAAAAAAAAAACAAATTCTATAAAACTAAGAGCCATTCTTTTTTACTCTATTAGTATAGATTTTATATAACCAGGACTCGCAAATAACATTTCATACGTCGTCCTGAAAATATTTATTTATATATTTTTTAATGCTTAATATTAAAAAATGAACAAACAAAATAAATTAAAAAATGAATATAGGTCCAAGAGAGGTACCCCTAGGGTCTAACCGATTTCGACCATATTAGAATTTTTTTTATTGACTTAAGCCAATTAAGAATACAAAATTGCATTATCATAGGAGCACTTCTTCTATTATTGTCCAATTTTTGTATGGAAACAACATTGTGCTACGATTTTAAATAAGTATGGAATAACTTTCAGCAGTAGTAAATAGAAAAATGGTGTATAATTATATCTCAAACAATTCTGGGCTTTGTTACATAAACGCTCAAATTTGGTAACTCCCGTAAACATGCTTTGCATGTATAATTTAATTAAAGTGTTAATTCTTTTAAGAAATCATCCCAGATGCCAGGCATTGCTGAATCGTTTATTTGACATGTTTTGTTCTAGGAGATTGTTTAAGAAAAAACGTTCTCGCCGAAGTCGCGAACCATTGTGGCTTGCTAGTAAATAAGGAAACCCCATTTGTTTTGCAGTTCGAAGCATAGTGTCTTACTATATCAAATAGACATCAGGAACAACAATATTAATTGGTTCTTGGTAACTAGATTTATCATCTCAGTAGCTCGTTCCTGTAACAAAATCGGCAAGTTACCGATTTGTGTGACGTCAGCCGTTATTGATCCCTAGTTACCGATTTCATGACAACTAATGTTTCTGTACGTCTAAATCGGTAAAAACTCGGACCGTGATGAAAAAGAACACAAATCGAGAAGAAAAGTTGCGAAATTGAGTCAAATGACAAGCAGCTGTTTATTCGAATACATTATTTTAGTATTATATATTTTTTTTTTTACTTTATAACAAATAAGTGCTTGTCTTGTTAATAAAAAGTGAATATTTGCAGTTTAAGAAAATTAATTATGTTATAATGATGTGTATTAATGGTTGCGGTTGTAAATAATGTAAATAATTTTACACTTAGTGCTGTGCTGCTAAAACTTAGCATATATATGCAACCGGTTACTTTTTCATAGCTCAAACAAATACTGTTTTGCTAAAATTTGTAACTTTTATGTAAGTAGCAGAGATCTGCAACAAGAAAAAATATCAAGCTTTGAGTTTTCTACTTTTCAACTCTGGTTTCGACTCTATGCGACTGACGATCGTTTGTTTCGTTGTTCGTTTCATTTATTATGCGGAGTTCGTGTAACTTTTTTTCTGTTGTTATTGCCATAATATTAGGTGGCAACCCTATTTCAAAATTTCAAAATTTGGAAATTTTGACAACGGATTTGGATTCAGCCACCCATTTTTGGAGTACCATTTTTTTTGTGCCAGCCCCGAATTCATAAAACTACAAAAAATCAAAGTGGCAACCCTGTCCACCATCTTGAATTTTAAAATTCTGACTTTAGATTCGAAATCAACGACCCCTTAACACTGATTAATGTTGTTTAAAACTCTTAAAAATACATATTATTACGTGCCAATACTGTGTTAAAAATTTCGGTGGCAACCCTAACCTCCATCTTAAATTTTAAGACTGTGACATAATATTCGAAATCAAATCCGTAGTCAGAATTGCAAAATTTCGAGAATTCGCAAAAATAAAAAAAATATAGGTGGCAACTCTACCCGTCATCTTAACATCATCTTTGAAATAAGTTACCCCTAAAACTTCCAACCACTGAGTCCACAGAATCATTAAAAGTCCAATTACGCTTAAGCTCTCTCTAAACAAGCTCATTGAATTCTTTGGATACTTGCTTAAATTGGATACTTGCCTTCAAATTTAAGCTTTTCAAGCTTTTTGCCGAAGGCATCAAGTTTTCCTTTACTTGAAACTTCATGCCGTTCGCTTGTAAGCTAGCATACTTGAAAGTCGCAAGCTGTCGTGGGCTTATTTATATTCAATTAAAGGGTGTCCCAACAAGAACGCAATTTTTAAATTTGGCGCCATTCGAAGTGTCATTGTTTGTTATTTGAACAATTCTTATTGTTTGCTAGTAGAAGGTACGAGGTTAGTAAAAATGGAGCGCTACACGAATGAACAACGCATTCTCATTGTGAAATTGTTTTACCAAAATGGTGAAAGTTTTGCGGCTACAGTTCGCAAATTGCGATCAATTTGGGGCCACAATAATGCTCCAAAAGAGTCGACTGTAAAGACATTAATGGATAAATTTGCCGAAACTGGGTCTGTTAGTGATGTAAAGACAACAATGCGCCTTCGACCAGGTCGATCGACCGAAAATGTCGCAGCTGTACGTGATGATGTCGCTCAAACTCCATCCACCTCAATTCGACACCGAGCTCAGCAAATTGGTGTCTCCAAATCCACTATGCAGCGAATTTTGACGAAAGATTTGCATCTTCATGCATACAAAGTTTAATTGACTCAGGAACTGAGCCATGGACAGCGAAGGGAGTTCGTTAATTGGGTATTGGAGAGACAACATAAAAATGCTGATTTTGCCGCTAAAATCATCTTCAGTGACGAGGCCCATTTCCATCTTGATGGCTTCGTCAATAGACAGAATTGTCGCATCTGGGGTGAGGAAAATCCTCGAGTGATTCACGAGAAGCAAATGCATCCTCAACGTGTCACTGTGTGGTGTGGTTTTTGGGCTGGAGGAATCATTGGACCTTTTTTTTATGAAAATGAGGCAGGTCAAGCGCAAACAGTCAATGGTGTTCGGTATCGTGAAATGATAACCAGTTTTTTCTTGCCTAGAATTGAAGAAATGAATGTGGAGGGTATGTGGTTCCAACAAGACGGCGCCACATGTCATACAGCCAGAGAAACAATTCAAGTGCTGCATCAGTCATTTCCGGTCGTGTTATTTCGCGTTTTGGAGATCAGAATTGGCCGCCTAGATCGTGCGATTTAACACCATTAGATTTTTTTTTCTTTGGGGTTTTTTGAAGTCGATGGTTTACGCGAATAAGCCGACGACGACTCAAGCCTTAAAAGAGGAAATTGGACGCTGCATTAATGAAATACCGCAGCATTTATGCAAAACGGTCATTAAAAATTTCATTAAAAGATCGCGGGTATGCCAGCAAAGCCGCGGCGGCCATCTGCACGATATATTGTTCCATACATAACCTCATTCTGTCTACTTTACGATATAATAAAGTTTCACGATTTTTTTTTAAATATCTGTGTTTTATTTAAAATTTAAAAATTGCGCTATTGTTGGGACACCCTTTACAAGCTATACTTGATTCAAAATTATCAAGCTCAAGCTAGCTTGAACTTGTATTTTAAGCATGTACTTGAAATAGAGTTTCAAGTAGGCTTGTGCAGTTCTCTGGTAAGTAGGCATTATTTATAAATTGTATTACCTTTAAAACTAAAACTTTTTTGAGAATAACAAAATATTTCAATCAGAAAAAAATTCGACTTATTTGAAAGTAACCATTTTTAAAGGTATATTTCGAGTATTTATAACTTAATAATACACAACATTACTGACATTTGATAAATCGGTAGAATTCTCACTTGCCGCAATGCCAGTGAGAAAAGAGACACATTGTTAACGATTCACATTGCGTACAGAAACACTTTTTTAAAAGGTTCCATTGAAATGAAATCGGAACATGTGATAGCTTATCGATTTGGAACGAACGAATCGAAATCGATTCA
Source organism: Dichetophora obliterata (assembly GCA_963920525.1). Classification (NCBI taxonomy): domain Eukaryota; kingdom Metazoa; phylum Arthropoda; class Insecta; order Diptera; family Sciomyzidae; genus Dichetophora; species Dichetophora obliterata. Next base: position 225,990,580 of record OY986437.1, on the reverse strand, counting down.
ATTACGTACAGAAACATTGCAGGTGAGAGTGACATCAGAGTGTCGTCCAATCGGTAATATGAGTCGGTAACTACGATCGCTACGACTTACAGGAAGGAGCTACAGATCTCAAAAAGCATGAGTCCATGTTCATAAAACTCAACACTTATCTTAGAAATGCTAAGAAATAACAGTGTTTAAAATTGCAGCGAAGCCGATGCACAAAATCGGGTATCGGGCCAGGGTAGGTTCAAGTTTTTATTGAGTCTTTTTCAATGAAATATTACGTATTAAAAGTATTAATGATGATATTTTCCAATGCAACTGAAATTTAAGAAAAAATTTCAGAACTTTGCATTTTCAAATCTTTAAATGAATATAAATGAGTATAAATTAAAACTTAAAAATGTTTCAATATTATTCGAATGGATATGAACGTCATTTTGTTCCGAATACTTTTGAGCAATTTCCTTAAAGAGAATAACTTAAGAAATGTTGCTTTTCTTTAAGGCCACAAAACATTATCCTACAACAAAACAATACGCTGTACAATGAAAAAAAAATTATTGATGGTGATGATGTATGACAGCGCAGAACAGTTAAGTGAGGTTAAATATGGTTAAGAAGGTGAACAAAATAAAGTTATTTGTTTGCTGATGATAAATAAAGTTTAAGCATGTTGAGGATTACTTCAGAGAATAATCGGCTATCTAGAGAATGAAAAATGTATGCAAATTCCATATGCTTTTCTACTATTTAATAAAAATTATTAAAAGAAAATAACACAGTTGTTTGGGACTACGTCAGAATATAAAATTTTTATTATATTGTTCGGAGTGTAAGGGATCTTCTTGTAAAATCTTTTTATTGAAAATTGTAATAATGTTTTAATGCAATTTTATACAAAATAATGCAAATTGGTGTGGATTTTTAAAGCTGTAGCAACCGTTTTAATAAAATCATTGAGAATAAAAACTGTAACATTCTTAGACTTTAATTAATTAGTATTTCAGTGTCACTATAATTGACCAAAAAACCAGAAAAAAGAATTAATAACATCAAATTAACTGTGGATTTATAAATACATACCCATAATAGTGTTGTAATATATTTTTGTTTGTAAATTCCAATATTGTTAAAATTTTTGGATTAAATTCAAATAAAAAAAAACTGCATGATGCGTTCATATTCTCTATCGCTAAATTCGAAATTTTACCAAAATCTACTGCTTCAAATTCTACCATTACATTCTCATATCAGAATTTAATATACATACATATAATCTAAAAAATAAGCGTTGAATGCAATTAAAACGCTGCAACTGTCAAATACGTTAATAAATGTCATTGAAATAGAATTTAATAAAAACTGCATTCATAAACATAGTCAACACACTCACGCAGAATCATTTAATTTATTAATAAATAAGTGTAAGCCACAAACAACCTCAATTTCCGGCAGTTGTCCGCATGTTCAGATTTAATTTGAAAAATTCCAATCCATAAGCATTCAACCTTATTCTAACCCAACATCAATTTAACACCAAACTCAACCACAAACTACAACCACGACAAAATCCTAACCCTTGTGTGAAGCCTTGCAAAATTGTTCGTTTAAACTCGCATCGAGCATATTGAATGTTTTTACGCAACGGATTCATTTATCAATTATTTGCTAATGATTTTAGTTCAATTACATAATGTTTGCTCTTAGATTATTTTAAATTTATTTGTTGGCATAAAACGCATCAAAGCAAATATACAGATATACAACTACGCAAATACAAGCAAAATTGTGCATACAGATAAACAAACCACTTACTAAAACAGAGATTTAGAGAGTACAAAAGCAAAAATCACACGATATAACCAAATAATATTTAGACAAAAACTAAAATAATGATGAGAAATTTTTGTGTAATACTTGTTTTATGGGTTTTCCAGTTGCACACTACTTCTTGCTGTGTTAGTGTAGTTGTTGTTGTCGTTGATGTTATTTAGACCAGCAGCTCATAATACGGTTTTTGTTACAGCAGTTGTTTTTACTATCGTTAATGAGCGGTTATTCTGGCATATTTAGTGTGAAAAACACGGATTTATGTGGTAACTGAGTTCATGCTGTGTGTTTGTATTCATTTAGTTAATGTTATTTTGAATTTTTTGTTTTGTTGATGTTAAAAGAAAATTATAGCAATATAATCGACAAACTTGTACCAAGAAGTCTGGTCAAATGCTATCATTTGCGATTTTTAAATACTTAAATTTGTGGAAACTGATGTAAAATGTATACGCTTAAAAAATGTAGATCTTTAAGTGGTAACATAACTAACCTGTAGCTCGTTCCTGTAACTCGTAGCGATCGTAGTTACCGACTCATATTATCGATTTGACGTCACTCTGATGTTACTGCAATGTTTCTGTACGTATCTGAATCGGTTTCTGTTCGATTCATTCGTTCCAAATCGATAAGCTATTACATGTTCCGATTTCATTTCAATGGAACCTTTTAAAAAAGTGTTTCTGTACGTAAAGTGAATCGATAACAATGTGTCACTTTTCTCACTAGCTTAGCGGCAAGTGAGAATTCTACCGATTTATCTAATGTCAGTAATCTTGTGTATTTTTTAGTTATAAGTACTCGAAATATACCTTTAAAAATGGTTACTTTCATATATGTCGAAATTTTTTCTGATTGCATTATTTTGTTATTCTTAAAAAGTTTTAGTTTTAAAGGTAATGCAATTTATAAATAATGCAAATTTACATTAAAATTTAAAACTTCAGCAAAACAGTATAAGTTTGAGCTATGAAAAAGTACCCGGTTGCATATATTTGCTAAGTTTTTGCAGCATAGCACTAAGTGTAAAATTATTTGCATTCATAATCGTTGATTATTTCCGAAACCATTAATACACATCATTATAACATAATTCATTTTCTGTTAAAAAAAATCAAGTAATCGTAACATGGAATTACAGGATTTTTTAACAAACCAAGTAATCATTAATCAGACCCAGCTTTCAGTGACTACAGACTACTTCTCGTCAGACAAGAAATTCAAAATTTGTATGCAATTTTATTAAATCAGTAATTGCTATTTACCATAATGGTTTACCATAAATACAATATTTTCTTCAGCAGCTATTGAAGTGGTGTTAATGTTTGTTGGATTGGTTATGTTAAAGAAGTGTTACAATAGTGCTCAGAAACCTTTTCTCTACTTTACTTGTCTCAGTTTTACAGTTGAATCTATATATATAAAAATGGATGTATGTATGTGGGTATGTGGCTATATCACGTATAGACTCCAAAACCACTGAACCGATCTTTATGAATATTTCAGGGAAACTGAAGTCACATCTTGAGAGTGTTCCTGTGAGGTTTGGTAACGATTGGACAAGGGGGCGTGGTACCATCCATACAAGCCAAATTTGCGCTATCGATCACAAACAAAAGAAAAAGAATATATATCTGACGGTTTCAATCGTAAAAAAACTAAGATTTAGTAATTTTGTTCAGATGGTTACTGTCGGTAACTGTACAAAAAGTGGGCGTGGTCGTAATATAAATACGTCCACTTTTTCGAAATCATGGCAATTCCGGAGTTCAAGACATTTTTACAGTGAAACTTTCTGTGTAGGTGCTCCAAGAGGCGGTCACTATATATAAATGTTTTCACGCCCACTTTTACCGCCCACAAATCAATATCTTTATACATAAAAAGCAAAAAGATGTGTGTCTGGCTGTGTGATGTCTATAGACTCAAAAACTACTGAACCGATTGACCTGAAATTTTGGCAGTCGATTTGTTTCAGGTACGAGATGGTTGAGGAAAAAATTTTGCCACACCCCCCTGTAACCGCCCCCAAATCAATAAAAATGTCATATTTCAGTCGGTTTGGGTCGTATAAGGCTAAAAAAACGGTTACTGTCGACAGCTGTATTAAAAATGGGTTTCCACGCCCCCTTTTTGCGCCCACAAATCAGTGAAAATGCTATATTTCAATCAGTTTTGGCCGTATGAGACTTACATGTGATACCAAAGTTTGTTTGTTTACTTTCGGCAACTGTACTAAAACAGGGCGTCATCGCTATATAGCCACACCCACTTTTTGAGAAATCATGAAAATTGACTACTGGGTCGATTGAGCTAAAATGTTGGCTTAGTTTGTACGGTTACTGTCAGCAACTGTACTAAAAATTGGTTTCCACGCCCCCCTTTTACCGCCCACAAACCAATGAAAACGTTTTATTTCAACGGTTTGGGTCGTATTAGACAAAAATTTTGTAAATCAGTACATATGGTTGCTTTCGGCAAGTGTACCAAAAATAGACTTATATTTCGCATGCTTTTGATCGTATAGACTAAATTTGGTTATTTAGTGCATGGCTACTTTCGGCAGCTATACTGAAAATGGTGAATATACTTGGCATTTCTTGACATGTTCGTAAATGGCAGTAAGGCGGTCTATGGCAGAACAACGTCTGCCGAGAAGAGTGAGTGTTCCTGTGAGGTTTGGTAACGTTTGGACGAGGGGGCGTGGTACCTCCCATACAAGCCAAATTTGCGCTATCGACCACAAACCAAATAAGGGATATATACCAGACGGGTTCAATCGTAAAAACTAAGATTTAGTAATTTTGTTCAGATGGTTACTGTCAGTAACTGTACAAAAATCGGCGTGTCGCAATATATATACGCCGTCTTTTTCTAAATCATGGCAATTCCAGAGTTCTACACATTTTTATAGTGAAACTTGCTGTATAGGTGCTCCAAGATGCAGTCACGATACATAAATGTTTTCACGCCCACTTTTATCGAATTTCTTTGAAGTTATAGGTTGACAGCCTAAGAATTCCGTATTCGACCTAAATTTATACATGCACTTTCATTACTTACATTTTATGGGTAGGTCAAAGGGGAGTGGCACTTCCCTTACAACCCAACTTTGTGCTTTCAAATAGCTTTAGAGTTATAGGTCGCACAACGTCGGAATTCAGTATTCGACCTCAATGTACAAATGCAGTTTCATTGATTTAATTTTATGTTCATTGGTAAGAGGGGCGTGGCACCTCCCATTTAACGTAAATTTGCGATAGCGAATATCATTGAAGTTATAGGTCGCACAGTTTTTGAATTCAGTATTGGACCTCAATGTACACATGCAGTTTCGTTGATTACATTTTATGAGCGTTGATCAAGGAGGAGTGGCACCTCCCATACAACGAAAATTTGTGATATCGAATAGCTTTGGAGTGCAAAGTCGCACAGCGGCGGAGTTCAGTATTCGACCAAAATTTACGCATGCAGATTTACTAATAAAATTTTTTCGAGTTTGTCGGGGGGGGAGGGGGCGTGACACCTTCAACTTAATCCAAATTTGGGATATCAAATAGCTTTGGATTTATAGGCAACTCAGCTTCGAAATTCAGTATTCGACCTCAATTTACACATGCAGTTTCATTGGTAAAATTTTATGGGCGTAGGAAAAAGGGAAGTGGGACCTCCCATACAACCCAAATTTTGCTATCAAATAGTTTTGGAGTTATATGTCGCACAGTTTAGGAATTCGGTATTCGACCTCCATGTACACATCCAGTTTAATTCATTACATTCTATTAGCGGTGATGAAGAGGGCGTGGCACTCCTATATAACCCAATTTATGGGTAGGGCAAAGGGGAGTGGCACTTCCCTTACAACCCAAATTTGTGCTTTCAAATAGCTTTAGAGTTATAGGTCGCACAACGCCGGAATTCAGTATTCGACCTCAATTTAGACAAGCTGTTAAACTGATAACATTTTATGGGTCTTTGACAAGGGAGAGTGGCAGCAACGCTTCGGGATTTAGCTAGTTGATTTATAAATTGTAAGTGAAGGCGTAATGACATGTGCTTACAGGATAACTAGTGACTGAGCTAGTTATGGCAGTAATGACTTCTCAATTCCACACAGGGATGCTACTTAGTAGCCATACCAAAACGATTAAAACATACTCATCTTATGGTATTCATCACAACAACATACCATAAAATCACACAATACAATTATATTAAACTTATGAAACAAACCTTTCATTCATACCCATCATACCATTCAATCATACTACCATTAAGCCATAACTATACAAAGTTTATGCTTGTAAGCAACCTTTAGTTTATCATACCAAAGTAAAAATATATCGTCTTAGATACAGACCTGTTAGTCGATTAATATTGAAAGCAAAAATAAAAGAAGTGAATTTTTTTAGTGATATTTGTTTTTTATTCAATATACTCTCCCTCAACTTTAATGCACTTTTTCCAATGATCCTACAACAACTTTCTACCATCTCTGTAAATTTTTTCCAGAAGCTCTTCAAAATACTGTTCCACGGCTGCAATAGCTTCTTCATTCGACGAAAAACACTTTCCACGAAGGCATTTCTTTTCAAATTTCTGAAAAGGTAGCAGTCGCTAAGAGCCAAAACTGGTGAATCTGGTGAGTGTTCAAGCAATTCCTGCTTTAATTAATTCAATTTTGCTATCGTCAAAATACTTGTGTGAACACGTGCATTTTGTCTTGATGAAAAATTTTTTGTTTTTTCTTCTGTATAGCACGTCTTTTCTCACGAATTTGTTCTTTCAACTGAACCAAAAGGTTGCAAAAATGTTCAGAGTTAATTGTTTTTTCTTTCTTAAGATAATCAATTAACAAAATCTCGTTTGCATTTATGTAGCAGTTACTAAGTTTGTTTTTCTCAATGTGCGGCATCATTATTTTCATGAGTAAAACAAATATTTGTGGACTTGGGTTCACACTGGTAAAAATTTTTATATATATTTTTTAGTTATTTAAAATGTTTTTCATGGTTACCAAAGTCAAAAAATCTTTTTTTTTGTCATATCATTTGGATAACAATTTTTAATACACAATTTAATAATACAACTATGTCGTTAAGATGCGTATGAATTAACTTCAAAATAACAACGAACGGACATGAACACATTTTTTATTTTTACTTTTCTTAAAAAAGTTTTCATATATCTGTGGTCACAAGGAATAATGACTGAACTCAAAATATCGTAAAAAAGCGATATGAAATTTACTTATTGCCAATCTTTAGAAGTATGCAGATATCCATTTTTTGGCCAGAATTGATCATCACTTATGCATGCATGTATTTTGTTTGTAACGGTTCATATATTTCAAAAAAATGGGTCGTAGTTCGTGCAATTAAAATATCGTTTTTTACGATACTTTGAGTTTAGTCGTTATGCCTTGTGACCACAGATATAATAACGAGGTATCAGAACGACTTACAAAAAAGTTCGAAAGTAGTTCGCCTGGCAGATTCAAGAAATTTTCATACAGAATTTTTCATATGAAAATCTTGAAAATTTAAGTACAAAAGCAAAAGTGTTTGCTATTAAAACAAGCATGAACTAAAACAATAAAATAACAGAAATAACAAATAAATTTTTTTCGTATAAAATTGTATAAAAAATACCATTCATTATTATACCTATAAATTGAGTAAAACCATTTTATTAAATTAAATTACGTTTTAATAACAATATAACAAAACAATTATTTGCAAAATAAAATATTCAAGTGTAAAGTCGTCTTCGATATGCAATCGAGATAAAAATTTTAGTATATTACGAAAAGAATTCGCGCTCTCACGTTCGTTTCTTAGACGTCTTTTAAATACGAGTGTGGCAATTTTTTTTTCAAAAATAAGGGTTTTTTATTAACTTGTTATTGAGACGGTATTTAATGATATAAAATGGTTTTTATAAAATTTATATGAAAAAAGACAATTTTTTTTATTAAGTTTAATAAGAAAAAAATTATAAAATTTTTTTATAAAAAAGGAATATTTTTTTTTCTTAAAATTTATTTTCTTATATATTTTTATTTTATATTCCATTTCCAAGCTAATCGAAACGAGCAGAAAAAAATTAAGGTTTAAGGTATTATTTAAAGTCCCGTATTTCTATATGAAGAATTGTTCTGTCTTTCATGTGATTTCGGTAGTTAGAATTAAAAAATGAATGAAACTATGGGATATCTTTAGTTTTAAAGTCAAGTTTAGCAAGTATATTTTTTAAACTCTAAAAGTAGATAATTTGCAAGCCCTTGCTTCAAGTGTCAAAATACTGTCAGTGAGAAATTTAAACTCAGAAAGCAAGAAGACAGTGTTTGGGAAGTCAGTGGTACTCGTGTTAATTTAATATCTACAAAGGCGTCGGAAGTTAATTTCATCTGGGGGAAAGTACAAATGGGGGTGCCAAAACAATCACCAAAATTTCTTAGAAGAAACATGAATATGAATAAACAAATTTTGCATTTTAGTTTAAAAAAAAAACTAAATAAAATAATATAAAAATTTCATTATTTTTAAAAGCTTTTCCAATTTCGATATAAGAGATCTTTTTTTTAAAGCATCTTTCATAGGGTAATATGAAAATATAAGAAATAATTGTTGCTTTTATAAAGCAAGACTAGGTATATCTTTACATGGTTGAAATACAATAAGGTACAAAGAGTTATATCAATTTAAATTCTTCCAAAATGTTTCTTTCTGTCCTTGCGAGAAACAAACTCTTTCACCACTTCCATCAAATTCAATTCTTCGGTTTTATCTTTGTGGATGTGTATAAGTGTTGCATGAGTGAGTCGTTTCTGTGAAATAGTAAAGCATGCTTATGAAGAAGAGAGAAAGAAGGGCAAAATGTATAATTCAAAAATATTATCGTTGCAAGAAAAACTGATATTTTTAATAACTTTTGAAGCTTTTTTTAAATTGTTTATCGAGCTAAATAAGCGGGGAGCAAGGGGGAAGTTAGCTAACCCAATGATTATCTATCCTGTGATGATAATCACAACACTATTATGTGACATGAGAGCAAAAGTCAAAGTTTTTGACTATTAAAAAAATTCAATAGTCATTCCTTTCACTCTATTATTATTTAAGTATTTTACTGTTTTAAACATTTTTTTTAGCTCATTACAAAAATCTTTATCAGATTCTCCTTGGAAAATTTTTACTACAAACGTGCCACCATGACTCAAGAAATGCTTTGCAAAATTGAGCGCTGCCTCACATAAAAGCATAATTCTGATATGATCCAACGATTTTAAACCACAAGCTTCGGGCGCCATGTCAGATAAAATTACATCAAATTTTTGATCCTTGAATTTTTGATGTAATTTTCTTGAGGAGTAATGGTGGCATAAGAATTTTTTTAATGTTATTTTATTCCTAGACTTCTTCCATTTAATTAGACACTTGCGGGAACTACTTCTTGGTGGTTGAAAAAAGGCTAACTAGTTCTAACGACTGACCCCATGAAAAACCAAAAATTATGTAAGTCCGGCATTATAATATCAGTTATTGTCCATTTTTGTGATAGTAATCTGAGGAACAGATAGTATTTAAAGATTTTAGTGGCTTCTTCTAATTTTTGTTTTAAAATTTGTCCTTTATAGCAAGTTGAAAAGTTGTAACGCCAGTCCCAAAATTTTTGTGAAGCAGTTTTCATTTTGGAAGAATGTAAAATATGCCTGGCATAAATTTATAGCCGCACTAGATTTTTACTTACAGCTGTGTGCAAAATAATAGTAGTGCTCTTATATTCAGACATGTTTCGGTAAATAAACTAGTCTACAAATTTCGAGTCCGTTGAGCTTATTATAATTTCTATATGTACTTTCAAAAGTGGTTCCAAATCTGTACTCAGTTTTCTCCTATTTCGTAAAATCTTCTTTTTATTTTATTTTATAATTGTTTTTATTTTCATTTGCATTTTAATTTTTATTTATATATTTTACAAATGATTAACACTTATCTTTTCATAATCATCGTCTTTTCGTGACCATTTTGTGTTTTATTTTCTCATAATTCCTGAATGAACAGATTTTGCTACTCCCTTTCATGATATATTACATTAGGAAAAATCCCTTCGAAAAATCTTTAAAAGCAGCTTTTGGTTTTATCAAATAAGTGGCAACGCCATAACTTACGTGTGTGAGCTTTATGGTCATTCAGATACTATGAGCTGTTTTTTGATCAATTGTAATTCGTTCCTATCTATATAAATAAAAATCAAATGTCGTTCGTTGGTAATTGCATCAGTTGAGAACGGCTGAACCGATTTAGATAATTTTTTTTTAAAATGTTCGTAATAGTCCAACTTAGGTTTTTACGGAAAGAAAAATTGACCACGCCCACTTTGCGCCCACTTTTTTTGATTTATCTAAAATCGGAAAACGGCTGGACCGATTTGGATAATTTTTTTTAATGTTCATAGTAATCCAATTTAAGTTTTGTCGGAAAGAAAAATTGACCACGCCCACTTTTGCGCCCACTTTTTCAAATTTATCTAAAATCGGAAAACGGCTAGACCGATTTGGATATTTTTTTTTTCAAATGTTCGTAGTAATCCAATTTAAGTGTTTACTGAAAGAAAAATTGACCACGCCCACTTTTGCGCCCACTGTTTTGATATCTATATATATAAAATTAAGTGGCAAAACTTCCTGTTCGCATACTCCTCCTAGACGGCTTGCCCGATTTCAATGAAATTTTCAGGGGTGATTGGGATCTGTGTGGAGGGTGCACATAAGAAATTGCATGTGTGTATCTTTGCAGGTTTTGTACCACACCCCCTTTTGTCGCCCACAAATCAATAAAAATGCTGTATTTAAGACGGTTTTGGTCGTATGAAATTAAAATTTGGTAAATAAGTTCGTATGATAACTATAATTAACTTTGAAAAAATGGGCGTGGTCACAATTCATCTACGCCTACTTTAAAGAAAATATCAAAATACTTCGAAACCATTGGTCCGATTGAGCTCAAATTTTGTAAGTACGCTTTGCTTTGAGTACGAGATAATTTAAGGGGCAATGCCACACCCCCTTTTACCTCCCACATATAAATAAAAAATTGTTGTTATCGAATAGCTTTAGTTAGAGTTATGGGTCGCACAGCTTAGAAATTCGGTATTCGACCACAATTTAGACGTACCGTTTCTGTGATGAAATTTTATGGGAGTGGACAAGGGGGAGGGGCACCTCCGATACAACCCAAATTTGTGATATCGAATAGCTTTGAAGTTATAGGAATTCATCTTTGGAATTCAGTTTTTGACCTCAATTTACACATGCAGTTTCAATGGTTTTATTTTATGGGCGTTGGACAGGGAGGCGTGACATCTCCCTTACAACCCAAATTTGCGATATCGTATTGCTTTGAAGTTATAGGTTGACAGCGTAAGAATTCGGTATTCGACCTAAATTTATACATGCATTTTCAATACTTACATTTTGTCGTCGTAGGGCAAAGGGGAGTGGCACTTCCCATACAACCCAACTTTGTGCTATCAAATAGTTTTAGAGTTATAAGTCGTACAACGCCGAAATTCAGTATTCGACCTCAATATACACATGCAGTTTCATTGATTCAATCTATGTTCATTGGTAAGAGGGGCGTGGCACCTCCCATTTAACGTAAATTTGCGACATTGAATATCAGCGTCAGAATTCAGTATTCGGCCCCAATTTATACATGCAGTTTTATTAATTACATTTTATGGGCGTACGACAAGGGGGCGTAAAACCTCCTATTTAACCCAAATTAGAGATATCAAATAGCATTGAGTTATAGGTCTCACAGCTTTGGAATTCAGTATTGGACCTCAATGTACACATGCAGTTTCATTGATTACATTTTATGAGCGTTGATCAAGGGGGAGTGGCACCTCCCATACAACGAAAATTTGTGATATCGAATAGCTTTGTAGTTCAAGGTCGCACAGCGTCGGAACTCAGTATTCGACCAAAATTTACGCTTGCAGATTTACTGATAAAATTTTTTAGAGTTTGTCGGGGGGGCGTGACACCTCAAATTTAACCCAAATTTGCGATATCGAATAGATTTGGAGTTATAGGTAACTCAGCCTCAAAATTCAGTATTCGACCTCAATGTACTCATGCAGTTTCATTGCTAAAATTTTATGGGCGTAGGGAAAAGGAGAGTGGCACCTCCCATACAATCAAAATTTGTGCTATCGAATAGTTTTGGAGTTATATGTCGCACAGTTTTGGAATTCGGTATTCGACCTCCATGTAGACATCCAGTTTAATTAATTACATTCTATTAGCGGTGATGAAGAGAGAGTGGCACTTCCTATACAACCCAAATTTGTTATATCGAATAGCTTTGTGGATATAGGTCGCACAGCCTCAGAATTCAGTATTTGACCTCAATTTAGACATGCTGTTTAACTGATAACATTTTATGGGCTTTTGAATAGGGAGAGTGGCAGCAACGCGCCGGGTTTCAGCTAGTTTTTAATAATTTTTAAAAAGAATCTTTCTCAAAATGCATAGAAATTTAATTTCAGGAGGATTTTTTTTTTTTTTTAAACTACTTTTGTTTTATTTTGAGTTTTCAATAAAAGCTTAAAATTAACCAAAAATAGATAGTTATTAAAAACACATTTCCAAACTCAACTATAGTTAGGTGATTCTATGTTACTTTTCAGGTTTCATAGTAATATTTACAACAAATTAAACAAGATTCTACTTCTCTTTATCTATTGTGAATATTCTTCAATTTTATTTTTTGAACATACCTTTTGTTAAGTTTTTTTTTTTACAGCTAAACATCATTGTAGAATTGTAGAACATTTAAACGGGTTTTGTTGTGTTTTCTTGCCCTAAGCTTCTGGTATCATTTAATATTTCTAAATCCCAAATAATTCTTTCATTGTCCATTTTTACTACAACTATTTCAAGTGTCACTTTAAAATGACATAGAAAGCGATGAGCCACAACTTGATGTTTTTTAATTTAGAAGAAACTTTTTTGTGATTATTACTACCGATTGAAATTTAAAGTCGAGTTCAGAAAAGATTAGAATTTGATCTTAGAAAAAATCTTAGAATTTTTTTATTATTCAGGGTCATTAAAATTTAGAAAATTTTACATTTTCTGTATTTTACATACAAAAAATGCAAAAAAAAAAACTGGCTTGGTCATTTTGTGACCTTAAGATCACAAGTGAGACTTTTTCTTAAGGTAACAGAAGTGTTAAAGATCCTTTTGGATTGAAGGTTAGCTTTTTTGAAGCATTAAAATTGAAGCATTGTGAATACGCGAATGTTTTAGGTATTGTTAAAACTAGAATGTACTTCAGCTTGCATGACTCATAAAAAAAGGTTTTTTTGAATTAAAAAACTAAGTCCATTAAAGAACCAAGCAGTTCGTTTGGATGATCGTTGTCTGGTCTCTCCCTAGTTTTTTGCAAATGTTTATCACATAATATTATCTTCAATTCTTAATATTGCGAATTTGACTTCAATTCGTAAAAGTTGCTTCAGCAGAGTTTAAGATTAGGGAGTTGTATGGAAAGAATACTTCGCCTTGGAGCATTTTTTTTCGATTTAGTGAACATATTTGGCAATTGTTCATGATTCTAGGGTGCTTAAATTCTAAAGTTTTTTATCGTGTATATTTTAATGTTCTCTATAAATAAGTGAATTTGTCATTAAATAATACCTTGAAGAAAATGCTTAATTGAACCAACAAAAAATTTATTATTAGGGGTATTCAATGTAAAACAACCATTGAGATATTTGCAGTTTTTTTATCTTAATGCTGTGTGTTTGGGATATTGATTGTTTTTGCTGTGTAGATCGAAATTAAACAGATTTACAAAACAGGTTCATTTCCGCACTGAAATCGCACAAAGCTAGAAAAATTTAGCACTTTTCCATCCAAAATATATATGAGCAATGTACAGTGAAAATAAAATAAAATCTTGTGCAAATCAGACCAGACAAATTTCCACAGACTCAACCAGACTCAAACCACACAACTAAATAGCCTGCTTTTTGAATTAAATTAACTTCCGCTTTGATTATTTCGAGACCAAATTTATTTTAATTGCTCTCTAATGCATTAGCGTTCAAAAGTTTTAATTGCCCTAAAATTGAGTTCAAAACTCGCTCACACACACAGTTATTATGTTGTTGGAGGATTGATAGAAATTGCTACATTCGCAGTTAATGAGGAAAAATTGTGCATTGAACTAAAATGTAATCAAAATCAAATGAAAACATATTTGATTTAAATGGAAATGCTATATGATATAAATATTTTACAAAGAGCCAGAGTTGACTTAGTAAAATTATTTAAATCATTAAGCACTGTGGTGAAAATATGAAAATTATAAGGAAATATGTGATACAGCAATTTTTATTGATGATTTTTGTACTTCGCTTAAAATTTTTTAAAATTTATTGAACAGCTTTGCATGGATTTTTTGCGTAACTAAGAAGAAGCGTGCTTATGAGTATAGCGGTTGTTAGCGCTAATATGTTTATATTGCTTGTATTCCAATTTATCTTTTTTTGACGTGAATTTCCGGCCAAGCAAAAACATTGTTAATAAACACTTAAAAGGCAGCACAAATTTTCACAAATTGACAGCTATTTATTTTAATTTCTTGTTGTGCTTCTTGAGCACAATTCTCTGTGCTGCTCAACTCTAAATGGAAAAAACAGCAGTTAAAAATAAGAATTATAAAATAAGCTACTTGTAAAACACAACAATTCTGTTCTTTAAATTTAAGTCCACATTGAAATCTTCTTTTCATTTCGAGTAAAAATAACAATACTTTTGGAAAATCTTTCAGTGCTTTGTTTAAGTCTGACAGCTACAGATAAGAGCGGAAAATTTTTTTGACAATAACAATTACTATGCTTAATGCAAAAAAGTAGCGGCACATTGCTTGAACGAATTCGCTGCTTTATATAAATGACCAGGTGAAAATCGGTTTAATTTATGGGCTGGCAACACTGGTAAGGTAGACTGTTCCCTTTTTGTATTTTTGTACGACTCTGACCACCCGGCAGACTCACTGCTGCTCCTCTTCCAAGATATCATGCGAGGTGTTCTCATATTTACAAACAATCAAGTGGAAAATAAAGCTGCAAACGGAAACGGAAATGTGACAGCCATGAAGTATGTGCTTAAAGACTTATCACATTGTATATCCGGTGTGGCACGACTTGCTTCGCGGCATAAATCCGCGAATGTCTTTCTGTGCGAGGCTATTCTATACATATATATGTACGTATAAATGTGTGTGAATGTATATTTGGAGCATCAGCATAATGAAACAATCGTATATTATTTTTTTTTTTAATCTTAAAGCCGTTGTTCTTCTGCCCGTTTTAATTGTGTCTGCTTTTGTTTGCTTCACTGTGCTGCGTTATTTGTCTTTAATAATTTATTCCAGTATTTTTTGTTACAAAAATTTTGTTATTACATACTATATCTCATTTTTATGTTGCTCCATGACAAAAAAAAAAAAAATCCAATCTAAACATTTATTTAATATTTAATTTTATCTGCAACATTATTTCAAGCTTTTGGCTTTAGTTTAAAACATGTATTTATGCCTGACTAGCTAATTAATTGGCTGCATTTGTTGATTTTATAATTATTAATGATAAACTCAGTTTATATATTATTTTATCGTATGTGTGCAATATTATCTGAAATCATAAATAAAATCAATTATATCAATTCTGTTTGATGGCGTTATCAAATTTAATATTATTTTAATTAATTATTTAATTGTGAAAGGGTCTTATATAAAAGAAGTTTCAAAATTTATAAACCATTTTGCACAGACTGTCTCATTTGAACACAAAACAGACTTTTTGAAAAATCGGATTTTATTACTTTTTGTCTTTACAAATTCTTTAAAAACAGCAGTTTCAATTTACTGGCATCACATATCGGAAGAAACAGATATACATATTTTTAATTTTTTATTATATTAATTATTTCTTAGGTTAGGTTAGATTATTTCTTGAGTTTTCTTCAAATATCATTAGAGGTCTTTTAGCCCACTTGTGCCAGCTTAGAATTTCTTCTGATATGACACCAGGCTCGAAGTTGGCAAGGGGGTGGGTTTAACCCTAACCCTCCTGACACGGGTACCTGGGTACCCGAACCGAATTTGAAGTCAAACTTTTTCAAGCCACAAAAGTTAAAAATTTTAGGTTCCATGACATCTTAGAAAAAGCCGTTTTCTATATTTTGTTCGCATTTTTAGCTTTCTAGCATTGTTTGGGTAGTTTTAGAGCAAACCCAAAGTCGAATAGTCCTTACCCTTACCCTTAAACACGCATTTAGACTATATACTCCAAAACTACTAGGCCGATCTAGCTGAAATTTTATCAGTATATTTGTTTTGAGTACGAGATGGTTAAAAATTTTGCCACAGCCCTTTTTATTGCCTGATCAATAAAAATGCTATATATCACACGGTTTGGGTCGTGTAAGACCAAAATTTAGAAATTTAGTTAATTTGAAAATTTAGTTAATTCACGCTTCCTAGTTCTCTCGGTATATTACCCGGAAACCAATGGTTATTTTGAGCCTAGTCATGTACAATTCAAGTGACTGTAGGTGAACAGTCAAATATAATTGTTCTAAGACCTTTTGGTCTGTAGACGGGATGTTGAAGAGCCTTGTCTGGTGGAACTTCAAGCCCGAGTATTGACTGTCGTGGACTTGGTCCTACGGGGTTTCATTCGCTCTGGTTGTGGTTAGACCAGGAGGGTCGGTGTGAGTTACACTTAGTTGAACTCGGGTTGGTAATTCCCTTAAATTACTAAGAGAAAGATGGTAGATAAGCTCTCGTTTATTTCAAACTGTGAATGTTAGGAAAGTAAACAACTACCGGATCAACTTACTGTTACCTTTGGAATTTAAGAACAGGCGACTGGGAAACTTAAACAGTCTGAGTTGTGTCCACAAATGATTGCGGAACTGTAACCAACCAATTGGCCAACCGGAGTTGGTTGGATCTGGGAAAGGGGGTAGGTGGACCCTTTTTGAAAACAGCTAGCAATCAGCCCGTGGGGAGGTTCTTGCCCCCTTTCCGACCAGAGCGCCGATTGGTACACTTTTAAAGAGTCCTCGAGTGGCCTTTATTTTTTTATGAAGTAAACGAGAAAAAAAACATGGTCTAAGACTAAAATAATATGATAACAAAACTCACTCAAAAGAAACTCAGGTTTGAAGATCTTCCATTACAGAACCAACAACAGACCGTATCATTAGGCGTTAATTGATAGGTCATCTAAACCCCACCCTCCATGATTCGTAGTTACGTTTGTTACGAATCCCAATATTTCGATTACCTCTTCACACTACCATACCACCTTAATATTTAGTAATTCAAAGCATAATTTAAAATATAACACTAAGTAGCCATTTTTATTTTCATGTGTAATATGCTTAGTCTTACAACATTTCATTTAATATAAAAAACTAGAAAGCTCAATGTAATTTAAACATCAAAGCCAAATCGTAATCATAAAATGACTATAAAATTAAATTCGTTTAGAAAAAAAAAAAAACCAACAATTAAATATATATTTTCTTTTACTTAAATTAACTAAATTTAATTGACCGAATATTGGTCTAATATTGACCACTGTGTTATAAGAAAGCAAAGTCTTATTATAACTATATTATCTTACAGAATTAACTTCAAAACAGAAAAAAAAAACTTAAGTAAACCAAATTAATAGCAACAGAGTAAAGAAAAATATAAACAAAAACAATTCATTCCACTTCATAAAAAAAAACTAAGTTCAACAGCTGTTACTAAAAATCTAGTTTATAAAAAATTTTATCATTAGAGAAAGAGAAGACAACAAAAGAAAAAAAAAATCTCCAAAACTACTCTTGAGGCACACAATGCATTAATGGAAAAAGTCTCCCGAGCGGGGGGGAGAGCCACGCGATGCGCGGTATGCGTAAACGGAATAGTAAAATTAACCCGTTGCTGCCGAATTATTCTTAGCAACCATTTATCATTATTATTGTTTTTTTTTTTTTTTTTTTGTTGGTTTTACGTTTTGAATGTTACTTTTAGTTACAGATTTTAATAATGTTTTAAAGAATAGAGAAAAATGAGTTTTAATATATTTAAAAAGGTATCACTTACTTTGAGAACAGGAACACGTTGTAAGACCTCACCGCATGTTGCTGTTGCTTCAGATTTAGGCTGAGAAGAAGAGTAATATATATAGAAAACTCATTGATGGTTACCTGATGATCCATAGTTGCTAAGCGTTGTATATACATATGTATGTTAAAAATTTATGAACTTGTTTTGGTTGTGTTGTTGTCTTTCTTTCTTTCTTTTAGAATCGGGGTTTTTTTTTTTTTTTTTTTTTATTAGTTGTTTTGGTTGCATGTATAACTAGATTTTAAGAACTTTTTAACCAGGAAAATTTTACTATTTTCTTATATATGTAACTTTAAATTAATAAGAGGTTCCGAAAATTTATTTTGTGGTTGTTTTCTTTTCTAAAACTCTATAACAATATTAAAATTTACTTTAGCATGATGAATTTTTTTATCTTCTTTATCACTAAATACTGATTTTGGAGTTCTAGTTGTTTTTAGCACATAAGTTGTGTGTGTATATAGACGCGTTTTAATAAAACGATGTTTAATTATTAACCTAATGATTTTTTCGTTTAATAACCCTAGTTTATTGGACTAATATTAGACTGAAACCCGAAGTATTTTTTTTTTCTTTTCACTATTTGGATAATTAAACTTTAATCTTTAGCAAACGTTAGACTTAAGCTGATTTGATATATTAAGTTAGTTTTTAGGCTTGTTTAAAGTTAGTTTTAAACCTAATTTTTGGACATACGCCTTGTTAGAGTTTTAAGAAGATTAACTGGTCAAGTTTATGTAGGTATTATGTACGTTGTTATTTGGGGGGCGATGGTTTCTTTTCTGGTTTTTTTTATTTTTCACGACTGTGTGCACTTGCAAGCGGTAGTATACTGACTAAATAATGAGCCGGTGGTATTGAGCTGAGGCGTAAAAGCGACTTGCGAATTTTTGGTTGTTGTTGTAGCTTGAGGAATCGATGTATCTAGCTTGCTCGGATCAATATATATATATTATATAATTATATAATATATATATTATATAATATATATATTAGTTCGGTAGCTTACCCAATGAAACCTATGAAGCCAAAAGTTGAATTGCAGGAATATTCCCATTTATTAAAGAACAAATCAACTTACGTTTTTTCGGAATAACCTGGTAAATCTTTCGTGAGCTTTCTGTGCTTCATAGACGCAAAAGATTTCTTATATGAATGATGTCTTCAAAACCTTAGATTAGCTTTTTAACTCTAGGATAAATTTTGATGGTATTCTTATCTGAAATTATTTTAAGACCACAACTACCTTGATATCTGCACTTGACCAAGTTGAAATAGGAAAGGGAGTTATTTACTTAAAATGGCAGATAGGTAGCTGCTTTTCGAAGTTAGCGATATTGACCAGTGGTCGAAAAGCTGTGTTTAGTAATATTTCGGACAGATTTTATAAAAATTGACGGCACTATCAAATAAAGTAGGTTGTACGACACGGTAATACATTTTGCAACACAATTAGTTTGAAAATACTTTAAAGAACAATTTCAATAAAATTTAGAAATGTTTAGCATGTTACAGAACCTGATGACATAGCAACAGTACCATAAGTTTTATGTAAGTATCGCTTCCTAGTTTTCATGACAAAGACTACCACCTTTTTTGATCGTGTGAGTGAAGTTGCGTACCAAAAAATGAGTTAAATTATCGGTATGTATACCGATAATGACCCATGGTTATTTTATAACCAAGTCATGTACAATTTTAGTGGCCGAATGTGTCACGGTCATGTATAGTCTAAAGATGGTAAAGTGTTGCTCTGGCTATGAAGTTAGGGGAACCTTTCTGGTGGATCTTTTAAATTCCGAAAGAGCGTTGGCCGACGCTAAATATTGGTTCCAAGCTTTAGAGCACCGAAAAATTAAGCCTTCACGGCAGGGGTCTACGTTAAACACATAGAGGATTTCTATCCCACCAATCACACTCCTTTAACCAATGAAATATCACCAAAATAGTTACAGACCACGACAAAACGATAGCACTTTTACTTTTTTTAACTTTCTGTTCAAACTATAAAAAGGAGCACTTTTTTTAAGGTACTGTAAGAATGAATGCATGTTCTTAGAAATCGGGTGTTGTTTCGAAATTTCGTCAGCATAGAAAATTTTTAGCTGTAAGAACAACAGAATAAAGTGCGACAAAACGATAGCACTTCTTGTATATGAGTTATTTTTTTCGGTGAAAGTCTTATGAGTTTGCTTATAATCTATTGTTAAATATCTATTTGATCATTATATAACAACGAAATACAAAATTACAGGTCTAAACATTAGGGATTAGGAAACGTAAACTGTCCCACCAGTCACTATGGAAAGCCCCATTTACTATAAAATTATCCTATCACTTATTAATATCTCTTTACTGAATATCAATCACAGGGAATCTTTAAAAAAAATGTAGCTTATATTTGTAAATATAAGTGTTAATAATTAAAAACTAATGAAAAATATGAGATAAAATATTAAAACCAAAATATTGAAAATGCCTAAGAACATTGAAACCAAACCAAATTTTTTGTGGCAACTCATACGACCGACTCCCGATGCCACATTTTTTTGTCACAAATATAAGACAAACTACTCTAAACGTAGTACGTACTTTATGGACGACCCCTAAGGAAAGTTTTTGTAATTTTGACGCGATATCACGTTCCTAATAAAGTTATCTTAATTTTTGTACTTTTAGAGGATGTTTAAATTCCTGAGAAAAAGTTTTGGTGTCAAAAATGTAACATAATTTTTTTGCCAAAGAATTTGCCACAATTTCTTAAACGGGTTTGTGGTAAAATTTTACATATTTAAGAAGTTTAAGTTTTTTTGTAACTTTTTGTTTCCATTATTTCCTTCACCATGCACAACAGCAGGAAATTTTTTAAATTAATTAACCCAGACAGGGTGAAGTTTTTGAGTTTAAACTGGCTTGGATTCAGTCATTGCTGCTGTTAATAGAAATTCTTTTAGAAGAATTATTAGAAGAATTTTTGGAATACTTTTCAATCCTAACACAAAAAGCTTAATGCAAATTTTGAGAGCTATATAATTATTTGTTGTTTTTTTTTGCAATTATTTGGCTATTTAAATGTTAAATAAATTCGTGCAAATTTTGAGAGCTATATAATTATTTGTTGTTTTTTCTTTTTGCAATTATTTGGCTATTTAAATGTTAAATAAATTCGTTGATTAAACATTATGGCAAGATAATTTCACAATTAAATAACTCATTTCATAATAAAAGCTAATTTTACGCCAAATTATGTTAATGACAAAAGCCGCAATCTATGCAGTGATAAAGAAAAACAAATTTAAATTATGTGAATATTAAAATAATATCATTCAATTATATCGCATAAATTTTTTTGCTAAAATGTATTTCTTTTTTTTTATTCCACTTAAACAATAAAAAACATAATTTAAACAATACATTTTATATAATTTATGCATATAAGATTCAGCAGAGGTAAATGTTGTAAAATCAGGAACATTTAAAAATACATAAATTTTCCAAGAATAGCTATGTATGGTGAAGACATTTCTTTGTTGGTCAGTTCACTCACTGAAAATATGATAGTTTCACATGTTTAAGAAAAACAGACTGAAATAAATTTAAACGTGTTAAAAATTACGTCAATTGTGTTTGTATTTTCAAGAAAATTTTTAAAATGCTCATAAGAGATTATAATCAAAGTTTTAATCAAAGACTTTGCATTTGAAAAATAGAGAACAATTCTTTGTTGTAAAAATTACAACAAATGCTATTACATATAACATATAACAGCTTAACAATTTCATATTTACAAAATTTTAATCTTACCATTTCATCCTCATCTGATTTCAAATTCTATATCATTTTTATTATTATTTTTCTCTTCTATTTGTAAAAAACCAAATAAACGACCGTTTTAAAAAAGGACTTATAAAATATATGAGGTAAATAAATAAACTTTCAATTTTGCAAATTCACAAAATTCCACAAAAGCTCAAGCATGCCTGCTACATCTGTTTTAGCCCTTTTGGCAAAATGCGTTTATTTAATCGATTGCTACAAGTTTTATCAATCAAGTCCATGCAAATTTTAGAACCATCGGCAACAGCAAATAAATAGAAAAATAAAACAACACAGTTATAAACAAAATGGCTTTCATCACAGTAACACAACAACGGAAAAACTTGTGTGCATCCTGAGGATGGGGGAAAATAATCGAATCGATTCACTTTATTTTCAATAACATGCTATCGGGAAAACACAATATTGACTTGAGAGTAATTTAAAACACGTTTTAACTACAATAACAAAAATAAGTTTTGCAGCAAAACATATAACTACAACCACTTTTCACTGCCCAGGTGTTAATTTGATTAGATAGCCAATCAACGAATGAAAACGAGCAAAGCAAATACAAAGAATTTAAGCTGAATACAACTAAAACTAAGGAAAATGCATAAGCATAAAATTTAATAAAACAATTTATTTATTTGTTGAATCCAGTTTAAATTGTACACACATAAGTTTAAATAAATTTATTAAACCATAGAGGGATAAATGCCCTGTAAATGGACTGATATATTACAAATTACTTACTAACTTAAGTAAAGATAAAAAAGGAAAAGTGCAAGTTTAAGCGTTTGCATGACAAATTTTTTAAATAATCTAATATATAGAATCAAATGTTTGTCCTTCTGTCTGTCTGTCTGCACTTTTTATCCGATTGAGCTGAAATTTTGACACCGATTACGTTTTATAGGTAGGAAGATCGTAGAGGATATGAAAAAGTGGGCGCAAGTCTGTGGGCGCGGCACTCCAGAATAACTTATAAACGCCTGGACCGATTTCAATGAAATTTGGTATGTAGGCTCAACTGCACCCAAGATAAAACATCAGCAAAAAAATTACAAAGACTTCCGCAAGAGGGCGCTTTAAGTAGTGCATTTTTAAGACTCAATAACTCCTAAACGACTTGACTGATTTTGCTAAAATTCGGTATGTGAAACGACCTAACCCTGCAACAGAGTTGAGGGAAAAAACAAAACCTGAACATAAGCCGAAGACTATGGAATTGCCCTGGCTGTTGCTTCATCATGTATTGCGGCTACTTTATTAGATGGTGGTCGAAAAGCACATTCAGCGCTTAAATTGCCGCTAAATATCCGAATTGTTGAAACTCCAACTTGCAACATTGCTAAAGGTTCGGGCATGGCAAAATTTTTGCGAACTTGCAAAATTATTATATGGGACGAATGCACCATGGCACACAAAAAATCGATTGAAGCGCTATATCGAACTCTGAAGGATCTACGAGGAAATTCCAAACTTTTTGGTGGTTGGCAATTCATTTCATTTTATTAGCTGGCGACTTCCGACAGACATTAACAATTATAACAAAATCAACACCAGCTAATGAGCTCAATGCTTGCCTCAAAGCGTCGCATCTTTGGAGATATGCACAAAAAATTACATTATTAATTAAAATTACATATGCGTGTTCATTTGCAGCGCGATGCATTGGCAGCAACATTTTCTAAACAACTCTTGGATATTGGTAACGGAAAAATACCAGTTAATGTTGAAACAAATTGCATTTCACTAACATTGAGTTTTTGTGTTAGTGTACCATCAATTGAAAAATTAGTTCAAAATGTTTTCCCACAAATAGCCATCAATTATAAAAATCATCAATGGCTTTGTGAACGTGCTATTTCAGCTCAATTGGATAAAAGGTGCGCGAGCCTGTTCGGAACAGACAGACAGACAGACAGACAGAAGGACAAACATTTGATTTTATATATTAGATAGTATAAAGTAGATATATTTTTCTAAAAATGGGAAGCCTACCACAGATTCTCACAAATTCATATCAAACACTCTTCCTTTTTTTTAGTGCAGCAAAATAAAACCGTGGCGGTTCTTGCCAATACATGGTTGCATCTCAAAACGTATATCCTTTATATCCTCATTTCTACTGTAGACCGAGCAGCATAACTTTTTAAGGAAGATATTTCCTCATCAGTTAAACTAGCAGTGGAAAACAATTAACCGGCATCATTTCAAGCAAAATTCGCCTAGCTTCGGAGTAATCACAATGAACTCTCTGCGTATCAAAATACCATCGAACAAAAGCTGCTGTTCCATCCTTACAACAGAGCATATTTTGGTCTGAGAATGTGCATTTAATTGAAACAATAATAGGCCGTTTTGAGAAATTACTAAATATGTATGTGTTTCAATGCATATCGCAGTACCTAGTTTTGTTATCAGGCTGTGAGCACTTTCGCAATCGTAATTTTGAAGCATTGAGTAATAATCAGCGCAACGAAAATTTTTAAATAAATCAATATTCGTGTCCCCGCACCAACAATCAACGGACCATGTGTATGATTATTAAAAAGAACGTCAAGTCGAATGGGGTGAAATTTCACCCCTTCATAGAAATTTATTCTTTTGGCGCGCTAGACGAAATGCTCATAGCTTTATCGTAGCGTGGCTGAAGTAAGAGAGAATGAATGGAGCTTCAATTCGTGCAATTTTGGTATCAATCGGAGTATTGACCTGTGTATTACAAATAACTTATCTGAAGTGGGTACAATTTTTCCCCATCCCCAGGTTTTCAAACATGCATTATTTTATCTTGGCGTTCTAGGCTTAATGTTCATAGTTTTTCGTTTGAAATTTTGTGAAGTAAAAGATAGTATGAATGGGGCATCAGTTCGTGAAATTTTGGTGTGTTATGAATGATTTACCCGAAGTGGGTTAAATGTTTCTCCATCATTATCTCAGGTGTTCGGACAGGTGAAGACCTTTAAATCCTTGCTAACATATCGCTCATTTCGTGCAAGACCGTCACAACTACAAATTTGGGTTTTTTGCTTTAAATATACAAAAATATGCATTGCTATCATATCTCTAATTTGACTGAATTCCAGACCGATTTGCTGTTAATTTGCGGTTTTACAGATACTTGTGTCGTTTTGACTTTTAGCACTTTTTTCACTTTTTGTAGCAATAACGTTTCATTTCTATTTATACCAAAATTTTTTTGAGATTTCTTTACAATTTTTCAACAACAACGACTCATTATATCAAAACCATTTTTGAGATAAGGATCCAAGCAAGTAACCTAATATTTTTTGTAATAATAAAGAACGAATTTAAAACGTGACAACTTTCTAGCTCAAAAGTGTGTTATCATACTGTAGCATAATCGTTACAACTCAAAATTAAACATTTTTTAAAACAAGTTTTTTTAGTAAAATGTCACAACTCAGACACTTGCAAAAATATTGCTTAAATATGCACTCCTTCCGGAAAATGAAAAATGTGTGATATTTTTGAGAGGAAATATAATGGCTTACAAATATTATTAACTATTTTTTAGTCTCCTAAAAAATACTAAATTTTGAGTTGTGACAGTCTTGCACGAAATGAGCGATATGTGAATATACAAACTGGCATGGGGGTATGAAATCAGGCACAAAACATTTTTGAGATCTTTAAAAAGAAATAAACTTCAATGATATCCCAACTAACAATTACTATCTTAATTTTATCCTACATACTTCTTGAAGAGAAATTATTAAGAATGATACACTTACGATTGAACTCTGAACGAAATTTGTAAGATCCCAGTGTGCCAAACGGATCTGTTACGAATCCGTAACGAACTCACTTCTTCGTACATTTTGTCCGAAACGGATTGCGTTTCGCATCCGGAACGGATCCTTTTTCGTATGAAATTCCTCTCTCCGTTACGGACTTCAGTTACGAATCCGTTTCGGACTTCAGATACGGATCCGTTTCGGACTTCAGTTACGAATCCGTTTCAGACTTCAAATACGAATCCGTTTCGGACTTCAGTTACGAATCCATTTCGGACTTCAGATACGAATCCGTTTCGGACTTCAGATACGAATCCATTTCGGACTTCATATACGAAACAGACGTTTCAGACTCTTTTTTTTTAAATAATGCGAACTCGCAACAGACTCGTTTGACGCATTTAGCTACAGATGTTAAAAATATAGGTTCTCTAAGTAAGTTTGACGCAATCAAATTCGAAAACTTTTTCAGGAAATTAAACGTAAATTAAAACAAAAAATTCTTTTGTAATCAAATTTATAAGAGAGTAGTGGAGGCTAGTTTAAATGGTAAAAAAAATAATTCAAAATATCAAACAAACGAGTACAATGTTGGTGAGTTCCAGGATGGCTCATACTTGTTTCTTCAAACAGCTAAACATTATTTTTCATTGAAG
The DNA here is from genome assembly GCA_963920525.1 of Dichetophora obliterata. Taxonomy (NCBI): domain Eukaryota; kingdom Metazoa; phylum Arthropoda; class Insecta; order Diptera; family Sciomyzidae; genus Dichetophora; species Dichetophora obliterata. The sequence goes on along the minus strand of OY986437.1, from coordinate 225,964,318 downwards.
CATCCCAATAACTTTTACTGCTATAATGACAAAGCGTACAAAATTCACGCAATTAAAAAAGTTTCCTAAAAATATCTTGTGTACGGCTATCCTATAGTCACATTTAACTTGATGACTAATGATAATTATTTAAAAATTCTGACAAGTACTTTTCTTCGATTTGAAGGAGAGCTTGAGGAGCACGAGCCTAATGAAATAAAAAAGTTGTTTAAAATAAGAATAAGTACACAATTGTATTTCGTATCCCTAATCCACTGAAAATAAAATAAGAAATTGTAAAACAAATTTAAGACTGTCTTTTATGTTAACGTTGTGGTATTTTTTTTTTGACGGATTCGTAACGGGTTTGTAACGGGTCCGTCAAAATATAAGAGCGATTCCCCTCAAAAATACGAATTGCTTTTTCCATTTTTTCGTATCCGCCTCGAACTCAGAACGGACTTCAGAAACGAATCCGTAACGGACTTCAGATACGAATCCGTTTCGGACTTCATATACGAATCCGTTTCAGACTCTTTTGGCGGATTCGTAACGGGTTCGTAACGGGTCCGTCGAAACATAAGAAAGCGTAGTGCGTACTGACGGACTCGTAACGGGTTCGTAACGGATCCGCATCCGTTTTTGTGCACATTGGGATACTTGTAAAACTCTTCTAAGCTGATTTGGGCACTGTATAAGTGCGAGTTCTAATTTTCAGAACGCCCTTATATCGACCTCTTAGACTCCTGAAACAAGATCAACACTCTAAGAAATATTGCCTTAGAAAAGACTTGCAGATCTCTTGCAGATATATAACCTTAAGAGAATTAAGATATATATACTCAGAACAAAGTTTTATAAGAAGGTGAGTAAATCACGTAAACATAAATACAATCAAATATTTTTTATCAGCATTATGTATATATACTACCAAAACTATTTTAATATAACTACATTGCTATTGTTATGTTCCAGTACCAACGTAACAATGATTAAAATTTAATGTAACATTTTTTACTATATTTGTATTAAATTATTGTATCTATAATATTGAATATGTTTGGTGTAATATTTTATCACATAAATGCATAAATTTCATTGCGATGGAAGCTTTATCAAGAGAATCTCATATTGCACCTCGGTTAGAATCTGCTTCCTTTCGCAAAAACCAACATTAAAAGTTTTATTTAATTAACAAATTATACTATACTCTCAACAAATGCACTATAAGGCAGTTTTAAGAGTTGATGTCTTCATAGAAGAGTACAGCTCTTACTACAAAAGTAATATACTTAATTAAGTCACATACAAGAGTGGCATACTCTACGAGATGGGTTAAAGCAAAATTTTGCAGGTCCACCATATTTAAAAAGCATTCATTTATGAGAATTATCAATAAATTTGCGCTATAAAGAATAAGAAAAATCTTCCTCAAAAGATTGATTTATGTAACAAAAAAATAGTTGAGTCTGGTTCTGACTATATGTCGAATCGAATCAGAATTCTAGTTGGGCTAAGCTCACCCTAGAACTTTTAGTAAAATTTATAAATTTCATTTATCAATTTTTATTTTTATTTTATTTATCCATTCATAAAATGTGTCAATGACCTACTCTATATTAAAAAAAATACCAAATATTTATATAACCATCTCATTTATCAATAATTATAGTATTTCTCAACTGTAATCACCGCATTTATCTCTAATATGTTTTACCTTCGTGGGGTGGAACCAATAATAATAAAATTCATCCTTTACTTATATCATAGTAGTATACAACTTTTTAGAGAACTTAAAATCCTTCCCATAAAACATTTATATTTTTTCAAAGTATTGAAAATATTTTTCATTTGGTCAGGAAACCTTTTGAACAGAAGCAGTACACAATATGATTTGAGGATCAATGGCCGAAACTTAGCTTTGATTATCCAGCACAATACTAACCATTTTCAAGGATTTTATAATTATGTTGCACCCAGGCTCTATAATAACTTTCCTTCTGCAATAAGAAATCATCGAAGCAAACATAATTTTATTAACGATTTAAAAGCCTGGATTTTTCATGTAAACTATGAAGCTGTTAATAGTCTTCTTGATGTGCAAGTAAAAAGTTTTATTTTAATGTATTCAATAAACACTTTGAATTATTTTTTGATACTTTTATATTAAATTATTTATTGTTTTAACTTGTTTCTTTCTCTTGATTTTTTTTTATTTCCTACTCTTCATTTATTATTTTTATTCATATCTTTTACCAAATTATTCGCATTATATTGTTTATACATATTTTCCTTTTATAAAGCTGCATTCGACACTAATTCCCTTGGAATTACAGAATAATTGTAAAAATAAAAAAAAATTGTACTTTGTTCCTCAATTCTTATTTATATGTACAGTCAGTCTGGTAAGAACGTGATCGGCATAACTTTTAAACCCTTAGCTCGATTCTTTTAAAATGAAAAACATTTTGTTGCATGTTTAATTGGCTAGTGCGCAATTTATTTAGTAAAATGTATAATCGCCCCCATTAACAATAATAGCTTCACATCTACGAGGCATACTTTGAACTAATTTTTGAGCAAACTCCCGTGGTAGCTCCCTCCAAATTTTTTTAATATTGCGGATAAGCTGTTTAGTAGTCCAGATACATTTTCTTTTGAGCTTTTCCTTCATAATTGACCAGACATTTTCGATTGGGTTTGCATCTGGAGACTGTGAAGGCCAATCCAACAATTCGACCCCATTTTGCTCTTTCCACGCTTTGCACAAACGACTTCGATGTTTGGGGTCGTTGTCTTCTTGGAATATCCAGGATACTCCTCTCCTTTTAAACATTGAATCAGCTGATGGTAACAGTGATTTCTTGTATATTTTCGTCATTAGTTCAGCGTTCAAATTGGCAGTGAATATGTTAAGGTGTCCAAAACCCCGTTCCGAAAAGCATCCCCAGACATGAACTTTAACTGGGTGTTTGACAGTTCGCTGAACTAATCTTTTCGCTCCAGTACACCACGATCGACTAATGAAACCTCCGGCCCAAAAAGAAGATTCATCCGTAAATATTACATTGCTCCAATCACGATCCTTGTTTGCATTCGCCCAAGTGAGTCTTTTTTGCATATGAACTGGTGTAAGTAAGGGCTTTTTTAAAGAACTGCGATATTTAAAGTCATTTGCTCGCAAACGTTCTCGGACAGCATCTTTGGACAAATTTACTCCCTTTTCTTGCAAAATTGCCGCACCTTTACGCAATGAGAGTCCAGGATTTTTATTGAAGACGTGGAGGACTTTCTTATCATCATTATATGAGGTCTTCTTTTTTGTTCCACGCCCAGGGTAGTCATCGACATTTTTTTCACACATATAGCGATTAACCCACTTTGTCACAAACGCTTTTGATTTTTTCATGTATTTTGCTGCCGATAAACGGGACATTTTCGGTCCTTTTGAGTGCAAACACAGAAACACTGCTTCAAACCGCTTTTCAAATGCAGAACTCATAACAATATTTTACACTTCCACTTGAAACCACAAATGTAATTAAACTGTTTGCGTAATGAAGCAACCTCTCCTCTCAATTTTTGCATACTTCGTTCACGCGTAACGGTAAACCACGAAAAATGTTGCCGATTACGCTCTAACCAGACTGACTGTATTTCAAAACTTACCCTACAGGAACAAACTAACTTATTTTTAAAAACAACTAAATAAAAAACTAATTTAAAATAAACTAGTTTTTGAACTACTTTGAATTATATTAAGGCGGCATCCACTTCAATTTTGAATAGCTTTTATTGCATTATATATGAAGTAATTGAAAAACTACTTCAAAACAAGTGTCTTAAAAACTAATTTGAATTATATTAAGGCGGCTCTGATTTTGACATTTTTTTTTTTGCAAATTTTTATTAGACTACAAGTTAATATATATTTAACCATGCTATTTCATCAAATATTATTAACATTAGGCTTTTACTAATATGAATTTATGTATTTTTTTCCAAAACAATAAAATAAATGATCTCTTTGATGTAGAGAAATTTAAAATTTTTATGCTTTTAAATTCATCTTCAGTAGGTTTTCAATTCAAGTAGTTTTCAATTGATTTATTTGAAAGTAATTAAAAAAAATAGTTTTAATTTAACTAATTTAACAAGTAGCTGAAAATATATGCGGTTTTCAATTGATTTATTTAAAAGTATTTAAACAAATAACTTAAATTAAACTAATTTAACAATTAGTTAAAAACATATGCAGACGAAAGTCAATTGACTTATTTAGCGGATAACATCATACAAAATATGTTAGTTCGTTTTATGGAAAAAAGTCAGAACTTCAACTAGTTGTGGTTGACAAAAAACTACTTTTTCAACTACTTTTAAATTAGTTGATTTTCCTACAGGGTAGCTATTGAGATGATATTATTGTACATATGTAGATTTTGATTAGTAAATAAAATAAATAAATAAACAAATAAAAAATAAAGAAATATTGTATTTCTTAACTTCCCGCATTACATTCACAAACAAGAATGTAAGTTCTTTGTATCATAAATAAAATCTCTTCTACTCCCAGTTAGCAGAGAGTTCATGAGTAAGAACAACAACAATTTTCAAAATGCACAATTCTGAAGCAACAGAGGCACACAATTTGCACAACACTCTATCCAATTTGTATGAATTTTACGTCACAAGCTGGGCTGACTTGAAATTAGTCCATGAGTGGAAGCAACAACACATTCCATGACTTATTTCTTACTAGTCTATTCTAAATACGTCACAGAGTACTGTGCTGTGATAGCGACAGTGATGTGCATAGACAAATTGTTTGAGTGAGTACGTGTATGTAAAAATGGGATTGGAAATTTTTTACAATAAAAATATAGCACACTTTCTTCTTGGAAAATATAATAGCCGATTTCACGATTTAGCGCTACTGGTCTTCCATGATCTTGCATCTAGTGCATATTTGCACCAGAGATCTGAAACAAGTAAATTGAAAATAAAGCTACTTGAAAAAATATCAAGCTTTGAGTTGAATTTCAGGAACTTGATTTATTTTTTCCTTACAATTCGCGACTGGCTTCTGAAAAACGAATCATATGGCTGACGTGATTCCATTTTGTTTCTACCCCACATGAGTTGGTGGAAAAAGTCAAGTTTTCCACTTTTCAACTCTGGTTTCAACTCTATGCGACTTCACTGCCGTCGGAAGCGACTGACGATCGTTTGTTTCGTTGTTCGTTTCATTTATTATGCGGAGTTCGTGTAACTTGTTTTCTGTTGTTATTGCCATAACATTTGGTGGCAACCCTATTTCAAAATTTTATAATTTGGAAATTCTGACATTGGATTTGGATTCAGCCACCCATTTTTGGTGTACCATTTTTTTGCCAGCTCCAAATTCATAAAACTTAAAAAAATAAAGGTGGCAACCCTATCCACCATTTTGAATTTTAAAATTCTGACTTTAGATTCGAAATCAGCGACCCCTTTACACTGATAAATGATGTTTAAAACTCTTGAAAAGACATATTATTAGGTGGCAACCCTATTATTTCAAAATTTTATAATTTGGAAATTCTGACAACGGATTCGGATTCAGCGACCCATTTTTGATGTACCATTTTTTTCCAGCCCCGAATTCATAAAACTACAAAAAATCAAGGTAGCAACCCTATCCACCATCTTGAATTTTAAAATTCTGACTTTAGGTTCGAAATCAGCGACCCCTTAACACTGATAAATAATGTTTAAAACTCTTAAAAATACATTTTATTATGTGGCAATACTGTGGTAAAAATTTAGTTGGCAACCCTAACCTCCATCTTAAATTTTAAAACTGTGACATTATATTCGTAGTCAAATCCGTTGTCAGAATTTCAAAATTAGAAGAATTCGCAAAAATAAAAAAAATCTAGGTGGCAACTCTAATCGCCATCTTAAATTTTAAAGTTTGACATTATCTTGGAAATAAGTTACCCATAAAACTTCCAACCACGGAGTCCACAGCATCCTTAAAAGTCCTATTACGCTTAAGCTCTCTCTAAACAAGCTTATTGAATTTTTTGGATACTTGCTTTAATTGGATACTTGCCTTCAATTTTAAGCTTTTCAAGCTTTTTGCCGAAGGCATCAAGCTTTCCCTTACTTGAAACTTCAAGCCGTTTGCTTGTAAGCTAGCATACTTGCAAGTCGCAAGCTGTCGTGGGTTTATTTATATTCAATTACAAGCCATACTTGATTCAAAATTATCAAGCTCAAGCTAGCTTGAACTTGTATTTTAAGCAAGTACTTGAAATAGAGTTTCAAGTAGGCTTGTGCAGTTCTCTGATTTGCACTACACTAACCAAATATACAGTTTTACATCAATATTTTGCAAATGCACTCATGCAGTCTCAAATGCGTAAGATTGTGAAATGCCCTAACATTTTATGAATATAAGTGAATACGTAAATTCCAGTTAGAAATTGTCCTGTTCTTTCGGAATGTTTTTTATGAATGAACCAAATTCGTTGAAACAAACTATGGTACATAATTTTGTTCATTTGTTATATAGGTACCCAGAAATTTAAGCTAATTAAATAAAAGCCCCTTTCTTTTGAAAAAGCATACATTAACCCATTAACTATGGCTCCCAAACACTTCGTACGATTTCATTCAGATTGCGTGTGCTTTCTTATATTGATCACATGAACTATCACAGCAAATTTCAACTTTGTATCTTTCACCGTAGTTGAGATATGAGTTGGGTATAAAAATACCCAACCGTCGTTAATGTGTTCTAAATGGGCACAAATTCCTTCTGCAACGACGGATGGGTTAACGAGAAAAGATTAAGAAATATACAGCTAAATCTTTTGTTTAGGAAAATTTAACTATCATAAAAACCAAGATCTTATTATCAGAGTGATACTCTTCTAGTCAGACCGTTGCTCTTAAAATCAAAGTGATAATCTTCTTGTCAGACCGTTGTTCTTATAAAAAGTCTAGTACTCTGACGAAATAAATTGTAAGTAGCTTATTAAAAGCATTATATGAGAACGCACTACGCTGCACTGTAATATTAATTCAAAACGTAGGATTTTCTTGAGTTCGAGGATCCCGTGGCAAAATTTGAGGTATTCTCTAGTTCCAAATCCGAAATAAGCTCCTTAAAAAATTCGTAGCTTTTATTGAATATAAGTGTATATTCTTGAATTTCCACTCGAACTGCATCGTTTTGGTTTTAAATTTTCAAAGTATCCGTTAACTTATCATCCTCAGTTAGCTCCACATTCCAGTTTGTAATTGAATCCAAATTTTGAGATATATCATCATTTTCCTCTAATTGACTTTCTACATAATTTTCTGTAGCCTCGTTTGTCACAACTAATTCTTCTTTTCTTGGTGACAATAAATTCCATCAATCATTAAAATTCCATTTTTTATTTTAATTAAATTTATTTTTAAACGGCTACGGAAACCACCGGTTTTTTAGTTTTTTTCCAATCCTTTGAGAAACCCATATTGTTTTTAAGAAACTGCACTGACGCTTTATTAAAAAAAAAAACAAATTCCATTTTAGGATATACTATAGGTACTCTTAACTGACACTTACATGGCCCTTGATCTTACATTATATAAGATCAGATCATAACTCTTTAAATAAAAGCCTTGGAGATGTATATAAGACTTTATCTATACAGCTAAAACTCTTCAGTGTTTGGCTCTGATAGCTGAAGTCTTGGAGAAGTCCGTAAGAAATGGCTATTAAGATACAGCGTTTTACAGTAATGCTCTTTTAACAAAACTCTCTTAAGCTACTATGAGATAATGTGAAAAAGAACAGTTAATACAGTAAATACAGTAAAACAGTAAATAAAAGAACAGTTTTGTTGTAAATAATCTGTAAGCGTATTACTTTTGCTGAAGATAGTTATAAGACCTAATTAGAAAATAAAATTTTTCGTCCTGTGCTCAACTCTTAAGAATTGTTGATTTGGGTATTCTCAAATTTAAAGAACATGATTTTACGTTTAGAATCTGCACAAAATTTTCGCTTATGCAAATTTCTTATCTTTTCATTTTTCACAAACTCAAGTATAAACATTCTTTCATTCAACTTATCCGCATAAAGATAAGTGTTATTTACTGTATTACCAAGTTGTTTTGCTTGCTGTTTTTATAATTGTGTAACTTTTTCAATTTTCAAAACATTATATTTGTGTGATTTAAAGCCATAATATCCTTTAACTTTTTATTAATATATTGTGTTTTTTTTTTAAACATCAGCAACCAAATGTTTTCTTTTTTAGCTTAGCAATAATCGTATAAATAAAATGATTACTCAACAAACTTAAAGTATGAAGCATTAATGCTTTTGCGAGAGTTTGCTAACAACTTTTCAATTTAATTTTGTAAATCTTATGGAATCACTTGGAATTCCCTTAGTACTTGTAGAACCGCAATCATTACAAAATATCAAAAAAAGAAAATCTACTTATATTAAAAACTTTTTCATGGCATTACTACGATAAAGCCAATAAAAATGTTAAAGCTGCATGCTTACAACAACAAGAAGAAAAACAAAACAACAACAATAACAACACACTCAGTCAAACTATAGCACACCCAAGCAACATGCCAAACCAACACTTATCGTCTTTGCTATCCCTACCATTTTTTACCCTTTATTCCTCATACTCTTTTCTACACACGCCCAGTTCACAAAATGTACGTTTGTTACATCAAATTGAAATAGCAACCAAGAAACTCTTTTATCATTTTTGGTTTTTTTGTTTGAGCCACAAAATATTTGTGCTTTGGCGGAGCTGTTTTTCAGTTATTTGAAAATTCAGCAGCTACAAATGAATTTGGTCTGCTGTTTTGTTGTGTCTCGCACTCAAGAAGAATTCAACTGTTAAATTTTTTGACAGAGTGTTTTGCTGGCTGTGTATTTGTCTTTTTGTCTCTTTGACTGTTTCTTTAACACCACACACACGTACGTCTTGCTGTAAAAATTTTAAAAAAATATTTGCATGCATGTATGAAGCACTTCAACTTCATCGAAAAACTCTCTCCCCATCCTATACCGCAGAAGCCACTCGGAAAAAATAGAAAAATAAAGCACTTTGTTTTTTTTCTCACCATTTAAAAGCTTCTCTCGAGACAATTGCCACTTTTTCACACACATATGGAAAAAATGCTACACACACACACTTTCACCTCAATCCGGACCACCCCAATACATTAAAACGTAAGGTTTATTTTTTACTCTATTATTCAAAAGTTGCATAAGTAATATTATTGCTTTATTGTTATGGATGTGGTTGTTGTGTGCTTTTGTTGTTGTTGTTGACATTCGTCTATGAAGTTTATTATTTGCATACGGAAGCTTTCAATAAGTCATAAAATTGAATCAGGATCTGATTGAGTGTGTGATACAAATTATCTGAGTGTGTGTTTATTAGGGAAATAGCTGTTATATGAATATAAGTATGCGCACGTGACTGTGTGCTTGGTATTTTCCTAAACAATTTTATTTTCGTTGCGTATGCTTTAATGCGCTTTTATGGGATTAACGTGTAAGTAAATAGTCTCTCTTTTTTGTGTTTTTTTTTTTAAATCTATGGTGGTAAAACTATTTATCGCTTAGCAATTAATAAACCACATAAAAAAAGAACAATCTATTCTAAAGACAACACAAGGAAAGGGATTAATGGGGTGCCTTTAAAAGCCTACATTTTAACATTTTTCCCAGCCATTTTCTGTTAAAATTAGTTTTATATTTCTATTTGATGTTTAACAAAACGACTCTCAGGCATTTAAATGTGTTTCTTCACAGTTTCAATATTTAATAAAAATGTACTTAACATATACATACAAAGTTTGGAAAACAATTTTTACACGGCTATGCGTAATGCGCATGTATCTATTTAGTGTGACAGGTAAGGAAAAGAACATGCAATTAAAGTGTTTCAATGTGCTAGAAACGAAATTAAAATTCCTGGAATCCTTGAATGTGTATTCTATGTACAGATTCAAGAAAAATAATTTCGTTAGTATACGTGTACATTTGCCTTGGCTTCGTATTATCTTTAATGGCTGCATAAGCCTCACTTATATTCCCAATGCTTGGAATAAGGCCAGAGTGGTCTTCATACCCAAAGCAGGGAAGACATCACATACCACCCCCAAAGATTTCAGACCTATAAGTCTAACGTCATTTCTGTTGAAGACGTTAGAACGGCTACTAGATCTATATTTACGGAGCAGTATCGACCCTGCTCTCTTATCGGCATCACAGCATGCATATAGCAAGGGAAGGTCCGTGGAAACGGCTTTACACTCATTGATCGGTACCATTGAAAGATCCTTCCTGCATAATGAATTCACTCTAGTTGCTTTCGTAGACATAGAGGGAGCATTTAATAATGTCACGCCACAATCTATACGACTAGAGTTGCGTAGGCTAGGTGTGAACAAAAGCATTACTGATCTTATAGATGAGCTGCTCAACTGTCGAGTAATCTTATCAGACCTAGGTGCGTACAGCGCTGTAAGATCGGTGACAAGAGGTACGCCACAGGGTGGTGTGCTATCTCCACTCCTCTGGAATCTGGTAGTGAACAATGTACTGCTGTCTCTAGAGAGGGAGGGCTGTGTTGTGGCAGCATACGCCGATGACCTAGCAATCGCAGTCAGAGGCAAATTTCCCACTACCATACGCGACGTCATGCAAAGACCTCTTTGCAAACTCGAGCAATGGGCCAAATCCTGTGGTCTTGGAGTAAATCCGGCCAAAACAGACTTGGTCCTTTTCACAAGGAAACATAGAATTCCGTCTCTCACACCAATCATGCTTAATGGGTCTGCATTGTCCGTATCGGAAAATGCAAAATATCTAGGACTCATTCTTGATAGGAAACTTAGCTGGAAACTTAATATTGTTGAGCGTACGAAGAAAGCGACAGTTGCGCTGTACACTTGCAAAAAAGCTATAGGGAAAAGATGGGGGTTTTCCCCAAATATCGTTCACTGGCTGTATAAAGGGGTCATTAGACCTATACTTCTATATGGAGCATCGATATGGTGGCCTGCTTTGGACAAGGTCACATATTTCAACCAGCTCCAAAAAGTCCAAAGAATGGCATCTATTTGCATCAGTGGTGCTCTGAGAACAACACCGACTGCGGCTTTAGAGACCTTATTACACCTTCTACCGCTTGACTTGGTTGCTAGGCAACAGGCAGCTTGTTCGGCGGTCAGACTTAGGGAAACTGGAGTATGGAAAAGCCTGGGTTCAGGACACGCATCTATACTCTACAAATTCAACTTCATTCCACCAAGGACTGATTATTGTAAACCACTGCTTTCCTTTGATGGAAACTATGGTACGCTTATTCCGCCTAGAACATACTGGAATAAAGGTGCGCCGTGGAAACCGGGGTGTCTTTATTTCTATACAGATGGGTCAAAATTAAATGGCAAGGTCGGGTATGGGGTCTACTCAAAAGAATTAGGGGTATCCTTAGTTCGTAGGCTGCCGGATCACTGTAGTGTTTACCAAGCCGAAATGATGGCGATTAAAGAAGTTGCAACCTGGCTCTCAGAGAACGTCATCTCTAAACGAGAAATACATATTTTCTCGGACAGCCAAGCAGCGATCAAATCGATTGAGCAGGTATCCATCAACTCTAAAGTAGCCAGAGAATGCCGTGCTGCATTAGGCGAAATGTCAAAGTTCTTTGACATCAGCTTAATCTGGGTACCTGGGCATAAGGGCATACGCGGAAATGAAAAAGCAGACGAGCTTGCTAGGAAAGGTACATCGGGGACTCTAATGGGTCGAAACTCGCCGAGCATCCCGATGGCAACTGTCAAAATGCTACTTAATGAGTACACCACATCTAAAGCCAACTCAAGATGGGCTGAACTCTCAACATGCAGAACAACAAGGCTTATCTGGCCGACTCTAAACCCAAAGCGATCGAGAGTCCTTCTCTCGTTGGGAAGATCAGAGGTGGCTACGTTAGTGGCTGTTACCACAGGGCACTGCCTAATAGGCAGACATGCCTCCAGATTGGGAGTCATCACTAATGACTTCTGCAGAAGCTGCAGGGACGAGGAGGAGGAGGAAACTATCTCCCACCTTCTATGTTCCTGTCCCGCGCTTGCGAGAAGAAGGCATAAACATTTGGGGTCATTCTTCTTTTCGGAGCTTGACGACCTGTCGGAGACAAGCGTCAAACGTCTAACAAGCTTTATTAAGAGCTCAATGTGGTTCCACTCGGACTGAAGGCCAAGTGTGCAGCGGTATCACAACGGACCTCACTGGTCTAAGTGAGCTGTGGTACGTGCATTTTGGTTTTAAGCACGTACAGCGGCTGCCGCCTCAACCTAACCTAACCTAACCATACGTGTACATTGAATTTATTTTCTTTTAAATTTCGTTTAAATAATACCATATGAAAGTTCAACGTGACGTATGAGTGCCATTTCACTGAATTTCCGAACATTTAACTATACTATTATATAAAAGGCGACTCACGCATATTAGTCACCTCAGAGCTAGAGAACGGTAGGCTCTTTTTCTATAATTTTTTTATATTGGGTAGCTATGACACCCATTTAAAAGTTAGGCTTCATAAATGTGCTAATCATTATTTAAATTATTAATTAAATCTAAAAGAGCATTACTATACAATTGCAGTATTCTTATTCTCAGTGAGAAAAAAGCTCTCCCTTTTTAAGCTCTATTTGAGCAATATAAAAGTTGCGTGCCACGCTTAACAAGATGTGTGCAAAGCTAACGAAATTAAAAAATCTGTTGTGTTGGAAAATTTTTCTATTTCGCTGCGAGACAAAAGCTCCCTTTTCAAGCTATTTCAAAGCACGATAAAAAAAGTCAACAAGATACGCAAAAAAAAAGACAGCAACTTGTATTGTGTGCAGTACCAATGCTACCTCCTTTTTGAATGTGAAAATACCGCCAGTTTTATAAAAACAGTGACAAAATTTAGCTAGAGCAATTTTAAGGCTTAAAGTACTTGAAAAAAAAAACACATTGGGTCAACTTTTGGACCAGAAAAGATGAATGTCCGATGTGATGAATGATCTGTTGTGTTGAAAAAAATTTTCTCTTTCGCTGCGAGACAAAAGCTCTTTTTCAATCTATTTTTGAGAAAAATGAAAGTAAGTCAACAAGATACGCAAAAGAGAGACAGCAACATGTATTGTGTATGGTACCAATGCTACCACCTTTTTGAATGTAACAATACCACCACTTTTATAAAAACACCGACAAAAATTATCTAGAGCTGTAAACTTGCTCAAGAACTTTAAACGAAATACATACGATAACAATAACACAGGTTTACAAATATGTAAGTGTCAACTTTTGAACCAGAGAAGATGAAATTCCGTAGTCCGTTTCAGGTCAAGTTTTGGAGATATAGGCAAAAATGTGAAAAAAGGTTTTAACCGTTAGTTGGACTAAATTTTTTAACGCATTGGAAATGATAAAATAATTCTTAACCCATCAAATGTATTGGCAAACTATAAAATGTTTACTAAAATTTCAAAGATTGTCTATCCGAAAAAAAAATAAGTTTTTGAAACTGTATGGAAAAATAAAATAAGTAACACGGGTGTAAATCTGCATTAAATGTGAAATTTTGAAGGCCAATATTTTCAAAACCACAAAATATAATGAATTTGGACAAACAATAATGGCTGCGTCTAATATTACTTAGTCAAGACCTTAAAAGGCGATTGAAATTGGCCGATGCATTAAAAAGATATTGTCCAATTAACAGAAAGAGAACCGTATGCATATTTTTGCCTATATCTAAAAACTTGACCTGATAGAAAACGGATTTTAATTAAGCGCACGAAAATACATACATATAGACCTACTTTCCTCGATTGCATTTTTAACATTCACCTGCACAATCACGAAATCACTTTTCAATCAAAGAATGACGCTGATCAAGAATATATATGCACTTTTATACCGGCCTTGTCATCTTTTAAGCGTTACAAACGTTTTCACAATATAAAGGGTCCGCCAAATAACTTTTTTTTTTTTTTTAAATTCTATAAAAAAAACTACTAAAAATTTTCTCAAATTGCTTTTTTTATTTGAAAGTACAATCCTTCCGGTTAATATTGAAAAATAATTTCATTCCAACGATTGCCTCGGCTGGCCATGCAGTAGCCTACACGATCGGTCCAATTTTTAGGCACATTATCGATTGTGTGCAACTGTATTTCACCAATGGCTTCACGAATATTGTCCTTTGAAGGGCCAATTGTCTCTGGCTTGTCGGCGTAACACTTATCTTTGAGGGCAACCCACAAATAATAGTCCAACGGTGTCAAATCGCAGCTCCGAGGTGGCCAAATGACATCAGCTCTGCGGCTGATAATGCGATCTTCAAAAACAGGGCGCAAAACATCCAGTGTAGCTTCGGCTGTGTGGCACGTAGCGCCATCCTGTTGAAACCAAATGTTGCCAATATCCTCCTTTTCAATTTTTGTGAACAAAAATTTGTTCAACATGGCCCGATAACGATCGCCATTGACTGTAACGGCCACTCGTTGCTCATTTTCGAAGAAAAATGGCCCAATTATGCCTCTGGACCAAAATCCGCACCAAACAGTGACTCGTTTTGGCTGCAGCGGCTATTCAATGTATGCGTGCGGGTTTTCTGTGCCCCAAATGCGACAATTTTGCTTGTTTGCATACCCGCCAAGATCAAAATGAGCTTCATTTGAAAAGATGAATTTTTTTTTTGGCAAAATCGGCATCTTCTGCATCAAAGTAATGTCGCAATATTTCCCAGCGTTGTTTAAGCGAATACACAACCATATTCGTTCAGCGGAAGGATAAATCTAATTATCTGTCAAATCAGACATGAGCTAAGTGTTACCATTCACGAAATAAGCACTAGTTGAAAAAAAACCTTAGATGGCGGACCCTGTACTTTGACCTCTTTAGGTGTAGGGTATTTACAGATTCGGGATCACGCATTAAAAAACAAACAAACGAAACAGCAAGCGACTAAAAACTGCTACCAAGAAGTAAAGACAGCTACTGACAGCTACTTCGTTCCTTTCCTTTTGTTTTTAAACTCGAAAAATTCTCTATGAGCGCGTCATATATTTTTTACGTATAAAAGATATTTTTTAAGTTTTGGAGTACACCAGTGCAATGGGAAAAATTGTTACACCAGGCAGGTACAGGATATTTAAAATTTTTTCATTATTTTAATTAGCTGGTGTCAAGTCTGTTATCACGGTCAGGGTATATAAATATTTCTAAAACGTTTGTAACGCACAAAAAGAGGTGTAGCCTGTATAGAAAATAATATATATTCTTGATTAGCATCATTCCCTGAGTGAAAACGGGTTTCGCGATTGCGCATTTGATTGTTTTAATTCAAATGAATTTCATATTTATATATCAGATTATGCATGCAGGATTATGGCGTATATTGCTAAATTTACACATTTACAGACAAATTTGCTATGAACGCATTTAAATGCGGAAATAAGCTATTCCGTATAGTTTTAGTGCTTATTGCTTTAATTCATGAGTCTTCAATTGTTATCTGTCCTTATTTCTTCGCTGTAAAGTTCTTCTGCTTTTGTTATTATTTCAAAATATGTAATATTGTGAACTCTTTTTTTTTTCACAAAAGTATTTTTGTTGCGAAAATATTGTTAAAATAAAACATTCTTCGAACAAGTAAGTAGCCTTCATTAAATTATTAGACCTGAAAATCCTGTACCCTTACGAAAAAGTAAAAGTATAACTTTATATTGTCGGCAAAAGTAAGCTAAGACATGTCGTGCGAGAGAGAACAAATTGAGGTGAACAAATTCGTCTGTTTTTTGAATTTGTTGAAAATGTTTTTGTTAAATATTCTTTTGATGCTTTTGTGTTTTGTGTTTTTATGTGTATTATATATTAGAACGTAATTTTACTTTTTAATTAATGGCTTAAATAAGTAAATCAAGTGCGAATATAGCTAAAAATAATCAAAACTTTTATAAGGGTTTCTTTCTACAATTCATAAAATAAAAAAAAAATGGGAAGGTGAATAAAATATTGCTAAGCTTTTTTGAAATTTGGTTAAATTTGTTTAAATTTGTTGTTTGAACGTTGCTTTGTTCAAAAGTTCAGTGACGGGTGTCTGCGTGGCGATACACGGGGGTTACACGAGACAATACTGTTAAGGCAGTCACAACACATTTAGTTACTCACTCTCACTTTTCCAGCTGGCTGCTACTGTCTGCTCTACTGTCTTAACTTTTTCGTAGACAGTTGGCGGGACAGTATCTAGGACAGTAGAATGATATTTAGCATATCAAATGACAGAAGATGATAAAATTTAATAGAATTAATTGGAAATTTGCAATACTTTGGCGTGCTCGTAGTTTTATCAAAAATTTCTTCATAAGATATACATTTTTTACTATTTTGTCTACTGTCTTGCCAACTGTTTTACCAACTGTCTAGATTCTTATTCACAGACACAAAGTTTGACAACTAATACGTATTTTTAACTGTCTTAACAGTACTGTCTCGTGTAACCCCTGTGTTACTAGGAACAGAAACTCAAAATTTCTGAAAATTGCTGCTGAATTGCGAATAAGCGTTTGTGTCAACACTTCACAAAATACATAACTGAGCTTTTTTTAAGTAACCGAGAAGTTCATAAGTGTTGCCAAATTTTAATTCTAAAATTCAACAAAAAGGTGAAAAAAGCGCTTTTTCCTCAAAAGTGCACCAGATTTATTAGAATTTTAAGTTTATTTTTAAAATTTATATATTTATTTTAAAAGTTAAATTGAATTCTAAACCTAACCATATTCATATAAGTGTTAATTGTCTTATTTTTGTATTGATCCCTCCGAAACTAAAAAAAAGCACAAAAAATGCAAGAGACACCAACATTTTCAAAATTCACTTTATCTGGTGGAAAATGCTCTAAGTTGGCGACAGTGTGAACAATGCGAAAATGTTCAAAAAATTATTTAAAATACACAATTCTTCTGAAGATTTTCGGAAAAATTTAGAAAACGAAATAATTTGAAAAATATAATAATTCAAAACGAAGCCAGAAATTTTTCTAATAATTTATTATATCGCAGGCCTAGAACCAAAACAACACATACAACTTCGGTCAAAAATATAGCAGCAAACATTAATACAAACAAATTAAAATTTAAAGAGTTTTTTAGAAAAATCAGTTCATGATTTTATTTTCAAAATATCAAGCCATAACCGCAAAACAAGTGTAACCAACAAAAACAAAGTTTTACAGGAGAAGCAATTTTCTAGCTTTGTCCACATAGGCAGTGCATGTAAACTCGATTTTTGTGATCGGTATCGGAATTTAATATTTTAAAGGTTTTGTGAAAACAATATAAAACATTGAATAGGTTAATCTTTTCTCATTTCTCCAAATTCACTTAATTGAGCTTTCAGACAAAGGAAGTTTGATGAACATCGATTTGAAAATGGCAGAGATGTTAGCTTGCGAATTAAAAAATTGAAATTTCAATCGGTTTTTGCTCATCCTAATTCTCAAGAAAATATGTTAAATATGAGAAAATCTATAGTTTTCAAGATATCGCATTAATTTTGATGTCATAATAACGGAAATTTTCAATATACTAGATATACGTACAAAATATTTTCGGAAAATCTTTCGTTTACCGTTATTTTTATTAATTAACGACTTTTCATAAAAAATGCGTTGTACTGAGAAAATCTATAGTTTTAGAGAGATATCTCATGTCATAATAATGGAAAATTTAATGTCATAATAATAGAAATTTTACAAAACTTAAGAAGAATATATTCATGTTTAGAATCTAAGTTAAAAAATTACATTTTTGAATTACAAATTTAAAAATTGTTTTACCAATATTTTTTATAATCCTTTTATGCAGGACTTATTAAAAAATCAAAATACAGCAAAAGCCAAGCAACTTTATGTCACCATAACAATAACTGTAAGATGGTAATTAAAATTAAATAAAGTACCTAGTTTTTTAATATTTATACCATTTTTTAATTATTAAGCAAACACAAATATTTTTATATATTGCATTTGAAGATAAAAAAATAATTTAATTTGAAGATTTTAAATTTTTACATGGTATTTAATATTTTTAATGCAGGCGAAGCAGGCTAGTAATATTTGCTCAGGATATTTGCTAGTAATAAATATTAAAAAAATATGTGATAACTTTCGTTCTTAGCGTATACAAGTTATCGTTATATATGATAACTGAGTATAACTCTAAATAACCATTTATTTAGTTTCGTTTCTTGTTTATGCTTTATTATCTTATTTATAAATTCATAATCGATTTACTTATATAACGCTGCAATCTAAGGACAAGTATTTTGTTATTTTATTCTAAGTTATATTTTCAGTGTGTTGAAAGACCAATACTTATCGAGGAATAACAGTGCGTCAAAAATTTAAATTACATGCGTAATCAAAAGTGTATAATTTTCAAGCATGATTTCTTTGAAAAATAATTGAATTTAATTTTATTAAATTTTAAATAATTTCTCAAAAATGTTTGTGACGTTTCTGCTGTAGACACATACATTGAAGTAGGACAATTTATTGCTATAAAAATTAAATTATTTACCTAACACAAGAAATATAAGCCTTTAATACCGTAAACTATAAGCAGCCAGACATCCAAAGACTTTGACGTGCGAAACATAAGTCAGCGTTAGAACATCACTCAGTTAAGCATCGAATCTCATTCATCCCTCGAAATTTAACACACAAACCCATTGATCAACTTCAATTGCTTAAGCACTTTCGGCATAAATACTATTTCATAAATCAATCGTGCAATATAAAAACCTAGCAATTAATTATAAATTTATGCATTTATTATTGAGTTTAAGTACTTGAACGCTTAATGAAGGACATAAAAGCAAATCCACTTTAAGCCAACCAATTGTAAGCAAGAATATTTATGTCAGTAAAAATTTTAATTATCAGCAAATCTACATGGAAAAATTGAGGGGAAAAACTGAAAATACTTATAGGCATGCACTTCAGCCGCTACCCAACCATGGGTTTTAATGGCCACCTAAGTCAGCCGGTAAGCACTTTAGCACCTATAATCGATTGACTGTGAAGTATTTCATTTTTAAATAGTAAACAAAGTTAATAAAGATCAAGTGAGTTTGATAGTATATAAAATTTATTAAGTGTCTTTGGTAAAAAAATGAATAAAGCGACGCTGAGAGGGGCCGTACAATGTAACGAGGCAGAAAAAATACAAAATTTCCAATGAAGAAAGATTTTACAAATTTTACTTAAGTTTAGCCGTGTGATGCTTCGAAACACAGAATTTCTGTAGTTTTCAACTTTTCGGTTGATACACGCTAAGTTAATTTTTGTAATTTATTGTGATCTATTTTTTGATTTTAAATTATTAACCGCCTTATTCTGTATATCGAAAACGCAAGCCAACGACAAGCAAGCTTTACTAACGTATGCACTTAATTATTAGGTTTTTAGATAATGTAAGTTTTTAGAAATGGAAACAACAACTCTATACAGAGTCACTCACACAGCAGACTAGACAGACTGTTTCGTAAGATACCACCCTTTCCATATTCAGTGGTCTTTGACAGTTTAATTAATGCTAAATTAATTAAAAATAATCTTAGCTTTCTAGCGGAAGCAAAAATAATTTCACAATTCATTGGTGCATTTCAAACTCCAAAGGATAATAGTGAAAAAAAGAGGTCTAAAATGACTAAACTGCTTAAAGCTTAGTATGCTGTAGGAACGAAAAAAATACATTGTCAAAAAAATACAAAATCATAAGAAATACATTGAGATTTTTAACAAAGAACAGGCAGCGACATTTTTTTTTTCACCAGCTAGTACGCTGTAGAAGCGAAAATTATTGAAATGTTGCAAAATTTCCATTCGTGAGTGGAGAAATGAAATTTTAAAATTTCGCTGTCGATTATATGCCCGTACATTTAATTGGCGCGAAAATTTGCCATTCAACAATAAAAATTAAGCAGTAAGTATATTTAAGTGTTGAATTTGTTATTTAACAAATTTATTGCTGCATTTTAATAGTTTATTCATGTGTAGTCTTGTTTTTTATAGGATACTAGCAACTATCCGTTGCTTCGCCTGCAATAAATATATTAAACACCATGTAAAATTTTGAAATATTCAAATTAAATTATTTTTTTATCTTCAAATGCAATATATAAAAATATTTGTGTTTGCTTAATAATTAAAAAATGGTATAAATATTAAAAAACTAGGTACTTTATTTAATTTTAATTACCATCTTACAGTTATTGTTATGGTGACATAAAGTTGCTTGGCTTTTGCTGTATTTTGATTTTTTAATAAGTCCTGTATAACAGGATTATAAAAAATATTGGTAAAACATTTTTTAAATTTGTAATTCAAAAATATAATTTTTTAACTTAGATTCTAAACATGAATATATTCTTCTTAAGTTTTGTAAAATTTCTATTATTATGACATTAAATTTTCCATTATTATGACATGAAATATTTCCAAAACTGTAGAATTTCTCAGTACAACGCATTTTTTATGATTAATAAAAATAATTAATAAGAATAACGGTAAACGAAAGATTTTTCGAAAATATTTTGTACGTATATCTAGTATATTGAAAATTTCCATTATTATTACATCAAAATTACTGCGATATCTTGAAAACTACAGATTTTATCATATTTAACACATTTTCTTGAGAATTAGGATGAGAGAAACCCGATTGAAATTTCAATTTTTTAATTTGCAAGCTAACATCTCTGCCATTTTCAAATCGATGTTCATCAAACTTCCTTTGTCCGAAAGCTCAATTAAGTGAATTTGGAGAAATGAGAAAAAATTAACCCATTCAATGTTTTATATTGTTTTCACAAAACCTTTAAAATATTAAATTCCTATACCGATCACAAAAATTGAGTTTACATGCACTGCCTATGTAGACAAAGCTAGAAAATGGCTTCTCCTGTAAAACTTTGTTTTTGTTGGTTACACTTGTTTTGCGGTTATGGCTTGATATTTTGAAAATAAAATCATGAACTGATTTTTCTAAAAAACTCTTTAAATTTTAATTTGTTTGTATTAATGTTTACTGCTACTTTTTTGACCGAAGTTGTTTATGTTGTTTTGTTTCTAGGCCTGCGATATAATAAATTATTAGATAAATTCGTTTTGAATTATTATATTTTTCAAATTATTTCGTTTTCTAAAATTTTCCGAAAATCTTCAGTAGAATTGTATACTTTAAATAATTTTTTGAACATTTTCGCATTGTTCACACTGTCGCCAACTTAGAGCATTTTCCACCAGATAAAGTGAATTTTGAAAATGTTGGTGTCTCTTGCATTTTTTGTGCTTTTTTTTAGTTTCGGAGGGATCAATAAAAAAATAAGACAATTAACACTTATATGAATATGGTTAGGTTTAGAATTCAATTTAACTTTCAAAATAAATATATAAATTTTAAAAATAAACTTAAAATTCTAATAAATCTGGTGCACTTTTGAGGAAAAAGCGCTTTTTTCACCTTTTTGTTGAATTTTAGAATTCAAATTTGGCAACACTTATGAACTTCTCGGTTACTTAAAAAAAGCTCAGTTATGTATTTTGTGAAGTGTTGACACAAACGCTTATTCGCAATTCAGCAGCAATTTTCAGAAATTTTGAGTTTCTGTTCCTAGTAACACAGGGGTTACACGAGACAGTACTGTTAAGACAGTTAAAAATACGTATTAGTTGTCAAACTTTGTGTCTGTGAATAAGAATCTAGACAGTTGGTAAAACAGTTGGCAAGACAGTAGACAAAATAGTAAAAAATGTATATCTTATGAAGAAATTTTTGATAAAACTACGAGCACGCCAAAGTATTGCAAATTTCCAATTAATTCTATTAAATTTTATCATCTTCTGTCATTTGATATGCTAAATATCATTCTACTGTCCTAGATACTGTCCCGCCAACTGTCTACGAAAAAGTTAAGACAGTAAAGCAGACAGTAGCAGCCAGCTGGAAAAGTGAGAGTGAGTAACTAAATGTGTTGCGACTGTCTTAACAGTACTGTCTCGTGTAACCCCCGTGTATCGCCACGCAGATACCCGTCACTGAACTTTTGAACAAAGCAACTTGCAAACAACGTTAAATTTAAAAAAAGCTTAGCAATATTTTATTCACCTTCCCATTTTTTTTTTTTTTATTTTATGAATTGTAGAAAGAAACCCTTATAAAAGCTTTGATTATTTTTAGCTACTTTCGCACTTGATTTACTTATTTAAGCCATTAATTAAAAAGTAAAATTACGTTCTTATATATTATGAACATAAAAACACAAAACACAAAAGCATCAAAAGAATAATTCACAAATACATTTTCAACAAATTCAAAAAACCGGCGAATTCCTCAATTTGTTCTCTCTCGCACGATATGTCTCAGCTTACTTTTGCCGACAATATAAAGTTATACTTTTACTTTTTCTTAAGGGTGCAGGATTTTCTAATTTAATGAAGGCTACTCACTTGTTCAAAGAATGTTTTATTTTAACAATATTTTCGCAACAAAAATACTTTTGTGAAAAAAAAGAGTTCACAATATTAGATATTTTGAAATAATAACAAAAGCAGAAGAACTTTTCAGCGAAGAAATATGGACAGATAACAATTGAAGACTCATGAATTAAAGCAATAAGCACTAAAACTATACGGAATAGCTTATTTCCGCATTTAAATGCGTTCATAGCAAATTTGTCTGTTAATGTGTAAATTTAGCAATATACGCCATAATCCTGCATGCATAATCTGATATATAAATATGAAATTCATTTGAATTAAAACAATCAAATGCGCAATCGCGAAACCCGTTTTCACTCAGGGAATGACGCTAATCAAGTATATATATTCTTTTCTATACAGGCCACGCCTCTTTTTCTGCGTTACAAACGTTTTAGAAATATTTATATACCTTGACCGTGATAACAGACTTGACACCAGCTAACTAAAATAATGAAAAAATTTTAAATATCCTGTACCTGGCTGGTGTAACAATTTTTCCCATTTTACTGGTGTACTCCAAGACTTTAAGAATATCTTTTATACGTAAAAAATATATGACGCGCTTGTAGAGAATTTTTCGAGTTTAAAAACAAAAGGAAAGGAACGAAGTTTCAGTAGCTTCTTGGTAGCAGTTTTTAGTCGCTTGCTGTTTCGTTTGTTTGTTTTTAATGCGTGATCCCGAATCTGTAAATACCCTACACCTGAAGAGGTCAAAGTATATTGTGAAAACGTTTGTAACGCTTAAATGATGACAAGGCCGGTATAAAAGTGCATATTTATTCTTGATCAGCGTCATTCTTTGATTGAAAAGTGATTTCGTGATTGTGCGGGTGAATGTTTTAAATGCAATCGAGGAAAATAGGTCTATAAGTATGTATTTTCGTGCGCTTAATTAAAATCCGTTTTCTATCAAAATATGCATATGGTTCTTTTTCTGTTAATTGGACCATATCTTTTTAACGCATCGGCCAATTTCAATCGCCTTTTAAGGTCTTGTCTAAGTAATATTAGACGTAATCATTTCTGTTTACTCAAATTCATTATATTTTGTAGTTTTGAAAATATTGGTCTTCAAAATTTCATATATAATGCAGATTTACACCAGTATTACTTATTTTATTTTTCCATACAGTTTCAAAAACTTATTTTTTGTCGGATAGATAATCTTTGAAATTTTAATAAACATTTTATTTTTTGCCAATACAATTGATGGTTTAAGAATTATTTTATCATTTCCAATGCGTTAAAAAAATATAGTCCGACTTACGTTAAAAAACCTTTTTTCACATTTTTGCCTATATCTCTTAAACTTGACCTGAAACGGACTGCGGACATTCATCTTCTCTGGTTCAAAAGTTGACACTTACATATTTGTAAACCTGTGTTATTGTTATCGTATGTATTTCGTTTAAAGTTCTTGAGCAAGTTTACAGCTCTAGATAATTTTTGTGGGTGTTTTTATAAAAGTGGTGGTATTGTTACATTCAAAAAGGTGGCATAATTGGTACCATACACAATACATGTTGCTGTCTCTCTTTTGCGTATCTTGTTGACTTACTTTTATTTTTCTCAAAAATAGATTGAAAAAGAGCTTTTGTCTCGCAGCGAAAGAGAAAAATTTTTTCAACACAACGGATCATTCATCACATCGGACATTCATCTTTTCTGGTCCAAAAGTTGACACTATGTGTTTTTTTTTTTCAAGTAATTTAAGCTGTAAAATTGCTCTAGCTAAATTTTGTCACTGTTTTTAGAAAACTGGTGGTATTTTCACATTCAAAAAGGTGGTAGCATTGGTACCGCACACAATACATGTTGCTGTCTTTTTTTTTGCGTATCTTGTTGACTTTGGTACCAACATTTTATCGTGCTTTGAAATAGCTTACGATTTTTCAATTTTGTTAGCTTTGCGCACATCTTGTTAAGCGTGGCACGCAACCTTTATATTGCTCAAATAGAGCTTAAAAAGGGAGAGATTTTTTTCTCACTGAGAATAAGAATACAGCAATTGTATGATTGTATGATGCTCTCTTAGATAAAATTAATTATTTAAATAATGATTAGCACATTTATGAAGCTTAACTTTTAAATGGGTGCAATAGCTACCCAATAAAAATTATAGAAATAGAGCATCTAGTCTCTAGCTCTGAGGTGAGTCTCCTTTTATATAATAGTATAGATATATTTACATGTTGCAGAAACCTATTTCTTACTGATTTCAAATATATTTGTCGTAGACAAATTCAATCATGGCCTTTAAAAGGAAATCAATTCTTAATTTGGTTGCAAAAACATATGTACAACTTTAAAATAATCTTTAATTGCAATGACAGTTTCATCTGACAGATGACTTTCTTCTGTTTCAACGCTATGACCACGTTGTGCAGACGTAATGGGCTCCTGAATTTAGATTTTTATAATCAATACAAATGCTTACATATTCCAAAAATATAACAAAACTAACCATAAAAATGTTTACATGAAAAATTAATGATGGCATATTTTAATTGGTATATTGTTTTATATAATAAAGAAATATATAATTTTTTTAAAGAATTATATATGAATTTGATGCCAAATAAGTTGCGAATAAATTGCAGTAAATTTGGAAAAACCGCAGTAAAACATTAAATTTTGGTAAAAAGCGCAGTAGATCTACTGCAATTGCAATAAAGTCCAAACACTGGGTGTTTGGCTTGACCTAAAATAAAAACCTCTGTTTTAACGTCATATGATTTCGAAGAGTTTATTCGAACAAGTGTCGAATTATATAAGACTTAAACAGTAGATTGGTCACAGCTTAATTACTCAAGCCTACTGAAGTTGAAAAGAGTAGCGCTTTCTGCTGTGTGATTGGCTCCATACAGAGTTGTTGTTGCTTTGTTCAAAACTTACTTAAGAGACTTCACGCATTTCGATCGCTTTTATATAAGTGAAGATACGATTTAAAGATATAATTTTTTCAAGAGTGCGAAAGAGATAATTTTAGGTGAGAGGATTCACGCATTTCTAGCGTGAAATATTTATAATTTTTTTCTGTATTTAACGACAATAAATGTAGGCAATCAGCTGTCAGCAATTATTGTAGTTAATTCTCGTGAATTTTTGTAAGAGCATACTTATTATTAAATTTAAATAATCTGCTCATAGTAAGAAATTTCTACTTTGCACTGTAAAGACATAAATAGTCTCATAGCGTTAACACTGTTCGTTTAACGTTAAAAATGTTAAGAGAATTTTTAATGATAATTATTTGATCTATAATTTTGTTGTTAGCATATTTTATATCTGACATAAAGGAGTGAAGATATTGGCGAATGAGCGATTTCGGTGAACTTTGGACCCGAATATGTTCTAGAGCGTGCATGATATCATAGGAAACTCAAAATAAGTTGTTAATAAGGCCTTTATTATGAGGTTTGCATAAAAAAATAGCGAAGTTATAAAAAAAGAAAAAACAAATATGCCAACGAAATACCTAAACCCTCGGGCAAAGTCAAAAGTTATGTCGCAGATTATGTCGGCGAGGAGTTTCCAAAAATATATGAAACGGTGAGGTTAAAAATTAATTCCACTCTAATATACATATTAAAAAATAGTATCGCAAAAAAATTATGTATTTTTCATATTATTTAAAATGTTTTAAATCTGCCCTACCTGTCCTGTGATTAGGGAATGGAAGTAAACCTTAACAAACGGTTTGTTTTTGGTTGGTTCTGTGTTTTTTTTTCCACTTTATTCGCATATAGCTCTTCGATTCAATCACTAAAACTACCCCTAGCAGGCCGAAGAGAGAGACCGAAACAGAATGATAGCGTTGTAATAATCGAGCAAAAAACAATTTTTTATTTATTTAATTTAATTATCATGTTCACATATCGTCGCTCGCGTGACAAACTGTCGTAACCCACACTTTTCTTATAATTGAGTTAATACCACTATAACACTTCTTATGCAAGTCCTCACTTTTCCTCAAAGTGTTATGGTCATACGTGTCATAGTTAAGCAGAAAACGCAAATGTCTAAAGGTTGTAACCAACAAAGTATTTAAATAAAAATTTTACAAACAGCAGTAACCCACAAATTTTAGAAACATATGCTTTTGGGAGCCAAATAGCTTGTGATTTTGATAGATTGTAACCTTAGTTATGTTTACAGATTGAAAAGCACTTCAGCTAACAACTGCAATTATTTCAATGATTTAGTCAAATTAGCATTTTCAATAATTTTTATTTTTTTTAAGTTTTTTAGTGCACTTTATTGGTTGGAGTTTTCTTAGAGATTTATATAAAAGGTTAGCGGCTGTTAATATTTTTTATTATATATAAAGGTAAGAACAGATTCGCATTTAATTTATTATGATTTGGATTAGTTTGATTTTTGAAAATAGAGACATGATAGAAAATGACAACCAGCTATTATCAGACCACGAACCCCTCATAAATGTTGGCGAGAGGGAGAAATCCCGTGCATGACGTACTGCTCAATTTTGCGAAGTGTTTGGATGTAGAGCAAAAGTATTTAGTTGCTGCTTCACATGTCATGTGAATCATTTGATGGGTGACGTATCCTGTGATGCTCATGAACCGCCATCAGTTGAAAAATCGATTCTGAATTTTTCTCAGATCGCCCGGAGATCTTTGCACTTGAAGGTTCCAAAAAACAAGTTAAAAAAACAAGGTAGCAAATTTTTGGATATTCACGATCTTGTTGCATTGTTGCAAATGCATTTTTGCACACCTCTAATATTAGGGGTATTCACGGGTTGTTGCAAATTGCAAGAGTGTGAAAATGCAAGATATTTTGTGCACTAACGCGTGAACATTAATATTGCAACTTTATTATGCAATAAAAATTATATGTCCAATAAACATTAAATATATTGCCACCTCATTTCAAAATCACAAAAAAATGCTAGGATCAACGTACAAACTCAAGCTTTTTAAAGTTTTACCATGTGGCAACTTTGTTTGAGAGCAACCAAAACATGAATCAGCTGTTTAGCATCACTGCTTGTGTGTTTTCGCAATAGGTTTGGGCAGTGCGTAATTCAAGGAGAGTTGCAAAATTGCTTCTAATGTGTTTGTTGTTGGAGTGATCCGAAAGTTCGCAATCTTGCATTTTCGTATCGTCGCAACTGTGTTTCGCATCAACCCGTGAATACCCCTATTATGATGTTGCAAATGATTTTGCAATGACTGTTTTTTGTTTACATTGTTTTGATCATCAATTTTGAAAATTATTTAGATAGTTGAATGCAATATTGTATGAGTATATAAGAGCCTATTCTCTTCCTCTGTTTTTTTGTTGTTGATGGTATTTTCCCTTTTAATTTTTTTTTAAAATCCCTCCATTTCTTTTGTACATTTTTTTATTAGAAATTAAAATTTTTGCCGCTAAAAATTTAAAAAATAAAAACAACTATTCAATAAGCACTGTTCAGAAAGTATCAATGGCTGTGTTCAATACAAAATTAAAATATTCGTTTACCATAGCGTAATGCAATACGATTAGATTTGCATATCGTCGGCTTAATTCTAATTCGACGTAAGTCAAAATTATCTATTGTTCAGGAGGCAAAGAAAACGGTTTATTATTTGTATGAAGTTCATACGATAATGTATTGTTTCAAACGTTTCAAACATTATACAAACACTAAAACCTTTTTTTATACAAACACTAAAAACTAAAATAGGACATAGATGTAGTTTTGACCAATCTACCTAAACCGCTAATAAACGTTACTTTGTCCAATTTTGGCTTACGTCAAACTGAATTAGGGCGACGATATGCAACAGCCTTTTGTTTAGTATATGCATAAATGTTGCAAATGCATATCAATGCTTTTTGTTTTTGTAAAAGCTGCTAATTTTCCATTTGCAACAGGATGCAACAAGATCGTGAACTGCCCTATTTTGTTTTTCCTTTTGTCTCTTTAATTTCTTTATACATAGCCATTTGTTTGCATTTATTATTAAATGTACTTTATTCTACATTACATTATCAATGAACCTACATTAATTTGCAATATGAATTTTTGGCACTTGTTTTTGTTGCTTAAATAAAATTTAATATATATACTAAAAGCAATTTTAAATAAAAAACATATTGTTGCTTTAATTAATTTTTCATATAAAAAATGTGGTTTACGGCGCCTAAGAATTCTTTAAAAGCAAAAATAAAATGTTCACAAACTGACGTTCGTGTTTAATAAGTTACTACAGTTTCTAGGAAATACTTGGCTCAATATTTTTTTTAACACAAATCAAGACACTACAATAACGTATCCAAAATATTTAATAAAATTGATTTAAAAGTGATCACGTGCCCAAAATAATTGGTGAAACAGTGACCAAAACAGAAAAAACGTTCCCCTGGAAAATTTTAAAAATGTGGGTTACGACAGTTTGTCACGCGAGCGACGATATAAGACAAAGACTTTAAAATGCAGTAAGAAATCAAAGGATAACAACAAGTTATGACCAACAAAAAATTTTAAATTACTTATTTTATATTAAAAAAAAAAGTTGTAAGCAACGACTAAACTTAACTTAAAATTTTAAATTTTAAATTTAAGTTATAATCAACAAACAAATGCATTTGACTCAAGAAATTAAATTAAGTTACAAGCTTAAATTTTAACAATAAATTATAATTGATTTGAATTTAGACTAATGTATAAACTACCTTCAAGAAACTTTATCAAATAATGAAGAAGATAACAATAAAAAATAGAAAATACAAGAAAGATAGTATACAGAAAGTAGATAGTATAGAAAATACAGAAAGTATTTTACATATTATATACAAAATATAGAAAGTATTTTGTATATATACAGAAAGTAGATAGTATAGAAAATACAAGAAAGATAGTATACAGATAGTAGACAAGAAAAGTGTTGGAATATTGCATGCTTAAAGTTGTGCTTATTTCGGATACTTTCGGATACAATATTTGCTTTTTAGTGGTTTATGCTCGCGGTCGTAAACAAAAACCAAATCATTAACAAATGTACCCCGCTTCACCCATTGTTACTGCTGCGACTGAAGAACACTTAAAATAAATGCTTTTTTGTCCAATGCTGACTATATTCAACACTTGGTTTAGTTGCTGTGATCAATTGCGATCGGAAACTTTTGCATACGTTAGGTTAGGTTAAACCGGATGCCTTCGTGAAGGCTCACATGGACCAATTCAGTTCCTTAGTGTTACCGGTAGCGAACAAAAGGAACCTTTGTGTTTATTTAAAGTCTTTAGAGATTTGCGTTGAATTCGCAAACCATAGGAGGGATTCCAGAGATACTTTGGTTAGAGATATTTAAGCGACGGGAATTTCGATGAGCCTAGGTATTTTAGTCTCGATCTAAGTAGGGCAGGGCATGTGCATAGTAGGTGCTCCAGGGTCTCCACTGTGCCCAGTTCTTTGCATTTCCTGCAGTTGTCATCCGTGGTGATGCCAAGCTTCCTCGCGTGGGCTGCCGTCATGCAGTGACCAGTGAGCATGCCCACTAGTGTCCTGCAATCCTTGCGCGGGCGTGCCAAGATGAACAGAGTTCGTTTTTCGCATTGTGCATTGCACATGATTTTCGAGATTTTGCACGATGTCGTATCTCTCCATCTACGATTCACTGCTTGTGTGGCTCTTCTTTCGAGGTTCCTGTAAAACTCTTGTAGCGGAGTAAGTACATGTTCTGCGAGTTCTGATTCTAGCCCGGCGCCTTCCTTTGCTAAACCATCTTCCATCTCGTTCTCTCAATGCTCTGGTGGCTAGGAACCCAGTAGCTGCACACTCTCTTCGAAGCGCATAGTGCATCTAGTGCATCTCTGCCCGCCAAGACACTTTTGGACTTGATGCTAGCGGAGCACATGGATTTGATTGCCGCTTGACTGTCAACGAAAATGTTGATGTAAGAGTGTTGTGTGTCCATGCTGAGGGCTATCTCAGCAGCCTTCCTTATGGCAAATATTTCCGCCTGGAAGATACTGCAGCGGTGCGGCAGTTTATATGGCTGCCTTATATTAGGCTTTTCGCAATACACAGCCGCATCTATCCCCGTAGGCATTTTGGAGCCGTATGTAAATATGTTGACCACCTGCTGTACTTGTTCTATGCCTTTGCACCAGTCATTTGGTCCCAGAAGAGGTCGTGCTTTGGAATTGACTATCGTGCGAGGCACCAAGTAGTCCGTGCTACTAGGTAGATCCTTTCCGATTGTACAATGTCCAAAATTTTGAATGTGCATGTTGCCTGCCGCCGTAAGGCGTTGTGTCGTTTTTTTCGGCTATTAGTTTTGCGTGTATGTCCAGGGGTCCATACTTAGAATGGTTTCAAGAACTTTAGTTGGAGTTGACTTCAGTGCCCCCGTGATGCATAGCGCTGCCTGCCGCTGAGTTTTCTCCAAATACCTGAGGAATGTTGATTTGTTCACAGCCGACCACCACACAATAATCCCATAGAGTAGAATAGGACACACTACCGTTACATAGATCCAGTGTATCAGAAAGGGTGAGAGACCCCAGGTACTGCCTAGCATCTTCCTGGATGTGTATAGTGCAATGGTGGATTTCTTCACCCTTTCTTCTACGTTGGTTTTTCATGACAGCTTGCTGTCCAGGATGACTCCTAGATATTTTGCGGGAGTTTTCGGTATGAGACGTATATCGTTCAATTTCGGTGGTATCCACTGTGGTATCTTGTACCTTTTCGTGAACAGAACCAGATCCGTGTTCTCTGCATTAATACTAAGACCGACTGAATTTGACCATCTAAGTACATCTTTGAGTGTGCTCTTCACTATGGAGCTTACTGTTGATAGACATTTCCCTACTATAATTATGCTTATGTCGTCTGCATAGTTATCCTCGGGGCTCTACCTGCGAACTTTTCGAGTAGTTCATTAACTACAAGATTCCATAGTAGTGGCGGGAAGACCCCTCCCTGGGGTGTCCCACTACGAGCATCCCTTACCATGGATTTAGTGCCCCACTCAGCCCGCACCTTTCTGCAGCTTAGTAACTTGTCTAACCATAGGTTTATTGCTGGTGGTGCCTCTATTGCACGTAATCCACTAAGGATTGCGGTGGTTGATACATTGTTGAATGCACCTGAGATGTCTAGAAACGCCCCGAGTGCGTATTTCTTGTGGTGGAGGGCTTTTTCTAGGGTTACTACTAGAGAATGTAGTGCCGTTTCAACCGATTTCCCTTTCGTGTATGCGTGCTGGTTGGTTGATAACTGGATTGAATTGTTTCTTAGGTGCAAGTCAATCAGTTTCTCGAGCGTTTTGAGTACAAAGGAGGTCAGACTTATTGGCCTGTAGTCTCTCGGACAGAGATGGCTGCTCTTACCTGCCTTTGTTAAGAATACAACCCTTGCTGTCCTCCAAGCCACAGGTACATAGTTTAGCCTGATGCATCCGTTAAATATATTCTTCAGCCATGGGTCGACTCGCGATTCAGCCGTTTGCAACATGGCAGGAATTATACCATCTGGTCCCGAAGATTTGTATCCCGAGAACGAGTTTATAGCCCATACCATTCCGTCCGACGTTATTAAGTCGTGTGGAACCTGTAGCGGGGTTGTCCTGTGCCCTCGTATTATAGCAGTGTTTGGAGCTTCGGTACAGTCAGGAAAATGCGCCTTTAAAAGCACCTCGAGGGATTCCTGACTGCTCTCCGTCCACTGGCCATTGTCTTTGCGTAGCTGGCTCTGAATGGAGGGCTGCTTTGAGAGTAGCTTCCAGAGCCTTGCTGTGTCCGTAGTTTTTTCTATGCTTGAGCAGAAGTTCTTCCAAGAGTGTCTTTTTGCTCTGCGTACGTTTGTTTTAAAAAGTTTGAGCCTACATTTGTATTCCCCCCAAATTTGCGTACTATAAAATCAGCAAAAATGTGATTTGTGCTGTTCTCTGGTCCCTAAAATCCGTAGCATTAGTGTTAATTTTCTTTCAATGCTTACTGACAGTTGGTCGAACTTCGACCGCTGACGAATTATTATTTATAAAGTTATTACTGCCACTCAATAAGCATTCAATTAACAAGATATCCACTGGTTTTCTTTTTAATATTTCTGCTTTTCTTTTTGGTATTGTTGTCCTCATCCTTCACTTCACACTTTTTTTTATCTATGGTCTAAACTCGAATTTATCTACGTAGTTATCCTGTATTTATTGATAGTTAAACGTATATTTTGTCTTAATTGCACTGGCTCTTCACATGCTATCTGAGTTCGGATTAAGAAAGCTTTACTTTTTTTTAGGTTTATTTTTTTTAGGGGTTGGGGATGGGGTTTATGGTTTTACCAAGCTATTTTCTCTGCCCTAGTTCAGTGTTCTTCGAGTTTTTATTTTTTTTTTTGCCCACCTGCAATTAAGTCAGCGCAATTTTCATTCGATCCTCTTGTCTTCTACAGCTCTAGTTTTTATTGCGTTTATTTTTCATTTATCCGAATCTTGTCTCAGCTCTTGCTGAGATGCTGCATTTTATCACCGATTTGTTCCAATCTACTATACAACAACTAGAAAGTTTTAAATGGACTTTCAAACTAAGCAGCTTGTGTGTTTGTGTGTGTGTGTTTGTATGTTTGTGGGTGTGTGTGTTTGTGTTTGTGTTTTTCTGTACAGTAAGGCATTAAGTGTTGCTTGTATTACTGTCTCAACCCATGTTGTTATTATTGTTATTGTTGTTGTTGCAGCACTGATTGGTTTCATTATGCATAATTGCTGTTCTGTGGTTGTTCAAATCTGTACTTCTAATTGTTGTTGCAATTTTCAATTGACACCCTTTGAGTTATAATGCGAATTCAAGAGAATCACAAAATATATTACTGATAGAATTTGATGGCAAGCTTAATTTTGTTCTTAGAACCAAATTTGTTTTTAAAACTGGAGTTTTGTGAAATTTGACTAACCACACATTTAATGGTTACTATTCCTAGCAAAATTAAATTATAAACGGAGAAATTTTTACATTCAGATTTTTATAGCATATAATCTAATAATTTGATATAATTTACTCTAATTATAATCTAAAAATTTAATTGAATTTATTATGTCACAATGCGTCACCATTTTTTTTTACGGTTTTCCACTATATTTTTTCTATAGATTTGGGAACTCTAACAGAGAGCTGCAATGAGTATCCGACAGAATTCGGATACTCAAACCATACCCAAGTTTCTTGGTGTTCTCTACCCTATCCATGCTCAATAAAATATTTAAAATTCATGTGCTCATTCGGCTCATTACCATACCCAGAAGGAAATTTGCTGCTTACAATATCAATGCTTTGTTAAACACTATGAAGCACGAAGCGCTTCAAGTTCTAATACAATTTTCCATTGAATGAATTTTGGACACACATGGTTTGTGGCAAAGTATCAAGTCTAGTTACATCTTGCATCTTTCAGTGCATGGGGAAGTAAGTAAACTTACTACTTTCTGTGCTGTACTTTGTGTGCTGAAAGGTATCAATCCAAGCTACAATACTATTCAGTTAGCGTTTAGGAAAATAAGTAAACCTTACTACTATATCGATAAAATTTTGTGCGGAAAAGTATCGACCAGAGCTACAACTGAATAAAAACTGAATACATTTTTTAAAATGGTGTTGAATGAAAGAAAAAATATCTAGGAATTTTTGAATAAAAAAATTATAAGGGCCAATTTTTCAGAGCGAGTTTACATGCATTAACAATAGAGTTCAGCTACTACAACTTTTTCGCACTTTCTCCGCATTAGATCATCTTAAGAACCAGCCCAAATAGCATTAAAACATCTCAATAAGGCCATTCACAGTTCGAATACGCTGATCTGCCATTTGTTCGATCTGCTATTTGTTCGCCAATTTACGAAAACGTATTTTGCTTCGTTGTTGTTTTGCATACAAATGCAAATACGCAGGCACGCGTAAATAAAAGCAGCCCTTGGACGTGCTCTTTGTACCTCGTATTTGTATGCTCTGTCTACAGCCGCATAATCACATACATCACAGGGTTGCACAATCTTTTTATACGACAGTCACATGGCGAGGTGCTCACAGTTTGAACAATAACAAAAGCTATAAATATGATTTGTTAAAAGTACGCTCAAACCGTGAATAGCCTTAACGATATCGAAAAGAGTGGTCCAAAACAATCCAAAGTGAGAAAATGGTGATTTACTCATATTATGGTGATTTACCCATATATGAGTAAAAAAGGTGATTTACCCACCATAATATGGGTTGGGCTCAGGGACAACACAAGACATAACAACTAACCATGCGTTTACATAGATCTAATCATACATTAGTTTTCAATCTACTTTTGAGTTGACCTTTCGATAAGTTAACATCAAAAAAGCTACAGTTGTTAACAAAGGTACTCATGCGATGTAAAGGAGCAGTAGCCATATAATTTGTTCTACTAAAAGGTAAGTAAATTAAATTGTTAGCATTTCTACGGCTTCTACGGTTAGTGTTAAAATTTATAAGAGTTAGGAGTTCTGGTGAATCGAATACACCAGTTATGAGTTGGTGTAAATAGACGATATCTGCAGACTTCCTTCTCTCATTCAAAGATTGCATTTTTGATAGTTTTAAACGATCCTCATAAGGAGGAAGGTTTAAAGTGTCAGTTGCACTTAAGCCCCTTAGAGCAAACCGAACAAAACGTTTTTGGATTCTCTCTATACGTTCAACATGTACATTGTAACTTGGGGACCAAACTTGACTTGCATACTCTAAGTGAGGTCGCACAATTGCATAATACAGCGTTGTAGTTGTGATCATACTATTAAATTCTTTGGCCCAGCGTTTCATAAACCCGAGCATAGAAGATACTTTTTTACAAATGTAATCAATATGAACGTTAAACGATAGCTTAGAATCCATGCATATACCCAGATCTTTGACAGCATCTACACGACTTAATGCAGTATCTTTTATCTTATAATCAAAAATTAAATTATTCCTTTTTCGCGAAAAGGTCATAGTTTGGCATTTATCTGGATTTAGAAACATATTGTTTTTAGAACACCAAATTTCAAAGGATTTCAAATCAGACTGGAGCAGATCTGAATTGTCTTTAGCATCTATTGTTCTGTATATTTTCATGTCATCTGCATAGATAAGTAGATGAGAGTGTTTGATGATGTGGGTTACATCTTTAATGGCTAAAATAAACAGAAGTGGACCAAGGTGGCTACCTTGAGGAACACCTGATTCAGCAATAAATTCAGCTGACAATACGCCCCGAAATCGTATTTGATAAGATCGCTCTTTTAGATACGATTGAATCCAGCTTACAAAAAATTGTGGGAAACCCATTAACTTTAGTTTAAATAGAATTAAGTTGTGTGGCAGTTTATCAAATGCTTTACTAAAATCAGTGTAAATACAGTCGACCTGGTTACCTGTATAAAATGAATTTAAGCAAAACGTTGAAAAATCGAGGAAATTAGACACAGTGGATCTGCCAGTAACAAATCCATGCTGACGAGTTGTCATGACCTTCCCACAGTCAATTTTCACACGATCATACACGAGGCGCTCAAAAAGTTTTGGAATCGACAAGAGTTTCGCGATAGGCCTGTAGTTGTTTATATCGTTCTTACAACCTTTTTATAAATAGGACTTATAAAAGATTTTTTCCAAAAAAGTGGAAAAATACTTTACTCTAATTGATTTATTGAATAACATGGACAGTGGTTGACTTAGAACGGAACCGCATCTTGTTAAAACTGCGGCAGGAATCCCGTCAGGTCCAGCATTAAAATCCTCATCGATCAATCCAATATACTTTAAAATATCCTCTGAAGTAAAGGATATAGAATCCAACGAAACCCTGGGTGTAGAGTTCATATATTCAAAGTACTCTTCATCAGGATTAAAAGAGTCTGAACAAAATGACTCTTTAAAGAGATTGGCAAATAGACCACAAATTACGACAGGATCGTCAGTAAATCCGTCAGAGGTTTTAAATGATGAAGGGAATCCATCAGATTTTTTTTTTGGTGTTTATGAAACCCCAGAATTTCTTCGGATCAGACAATATTCTCAGCTTAGTACTGTCTAAATAATTTTGATATAAGGTAGCTGAGCAATTTTCAAAGTCCAGAAACAAACGCTTGTAGATTTCTAGGTCATTTAAGTCTAAGCTACAGACATATTTTTTCCATGCCCTATTCCTGCTGTTGCGAAGAATCTTTAACTCCTTTGTGTACCAGGGGTAAGCACAATTTTTCGTAAATTTGAGGCTATATTGCACGGACAGAGAAAACATAGCAAAGATTTCCATATAAAAAAAATTAATTGAATCATCAAGAGTGTTATTATTAACATATTCTAAAATAACATGAAGTTTACTTTGAAGTAAATGATTCAACTTCAAAAAGTCAGCTTTTTTAACCCTTTGGCTGTCCCAGTACAAAATTTTTTTTTATAGTGTACGTCCACAGTAATTATTTGGTAAAAATGACGTGCATCACATGTGATACACGGAGCAATATTTAAACTATTTATTATTCAAACGTTCTGTGCTTCACATATGATTCATGTCATTTTTATTCGTTACTATTTATTTATTTTGCCGTATAGTGTTAGCAACATTGAAATAAATACGTTAGCAACACTGAAATAAACATGTGTGTAGAGTGAAATAAGGGGAACCCCATTTTTTGCAATTGTCGGTGGATTGTTGTACAACCATGGTAGGAGCTTCTAGCAGTCAGTATCAATTTATTAGTGAGTATGGATCCATTATCATTTTACGGTCGGATAAGAAAAAATAGTAATTCAGATTTTGATAATAGAACTGGTATAAGTGATGACAGTTCAGATGAAGAGGACTTTTCTTCAGGCAGTGATGACAACTACATTTGCGAAGATGTTAATGATTCATCCGATAGTGAGTCTGATAACGAAAACAACTTGTTTGACGAAAGGCCGCAGATCGCCTCTACATCAACATCGTCCGTTCGGCAAGAGTGGAGCAATGATATTGCAGAAGCACAAAAGATTCCTTTTATTGGCAAACATGGTCTAAATAAGCGTATTGTAATTGAAGATGGAGTACCTTTGCCAATCAATATATTTGAGCAATTTTTTGACAGCGAAATTGTTGACCTGATGGTCTTAGAAACAAACCAATATGCGGAACAGTTCTTAGAATCCAACCAGGTTCGTCGTAATTCTCGCATGAAAAGGTGGTCAAATACTACACATGCCGAAATGAAAAAGTTTATTGGTGTGATAATTACTACTGGCATTATCAAATATCCTAATATTGAAGACTATTGGAGAATGGAACCGTTATTTTATCATCCGTTGTTTCACAATATTGGTATGAGCTACAATCGATTTTGTCTGATTTTAAAGAATTGGCATGTTGCTGATAACAAAACGGCTAATTCAGGAGATAGATTACATAAAATTTCCAATTTTTTAAATACTTTTATATCAAATATTCAGGAAATATATACCCCAGGTGAAGAAATATCTGTGGATGAAACTATGATTTCGCACAGTGGAAGGCTTTTATTCAAGCAATATAATCCAGGAAAAAGCCACAAATATGGAATAAAATTATTCAAGTTGTGTGATATGACTGGCTATGTTTGGAATTTCTCCGTATATTGCGGGAAAGGCACCTCTGAAAAATTACCTGGATTAGACCATGCTGGGTCAATCGTTGCCTCATTAGCTGAAGATCTCTTGAATGAAGAAAGATTATTGGTTGCAGATAACTGGTATAGTAGCATTCCTTTAGCTATGTTCTTGAAAAATAAAAATACCGAATTCTGTGGAACATTACGATCAAACAGGGTTGGTTTGCCGAATCTGAAATCTTTCAAATTGACGAGAAACGAAATAGCAGGTGCAATAAACTCAACAGGAATTAGAGTGATGAAATACCAGGACAAGAAAGAAATAAGACTTATTTCAACTTTTCATGGTCTCAATATTCAAGAAACCGGGAAAAAAAACCGTGAAGGAAAAATAGTCAAAAAACCTGTCATAATACTAGACTATAACCGAGTCAAAGGTGGAATTGACCTCTCTGACCAAATGATATCTTACTACAGCCCAGCAAGGAAAAGTGTAAAATGGTATCGAAAAGTACTGTTTGAATGTATTAGTATTGCAATTTTAAATAGTTGGGTTTTGTATAATAAATTTTATTCTAACAAACAAATGACATTAGAGCAGTTTACAAAGTCAATTGCAAATTCTTTGCTTGGCATTACCGAAGAGCGAACAACTATGAAAAAAACAAAAAACACACCTCACGAACTCAGCGAAATACCTAGAAAAGATGATGGAAAACTTGTGCGTAAAAGATGTCTTGGCTGTTACAAAAAATTAGCCGAAAGCCACAATAGAAATACTGCTTCCACAAAGTCTAAACAAGTTAATACACAGTGTATTGAGTGCCAAAAACCATATTGTTTACCTTGCTTTAATGAAATTCATAACAATTATACTTCCTAAGTTATTTTATAACTAAATAATAAAAAGTATAATGAAATTATCTTTATTTTTATTAATATTTTTATTGTTTTCTTTTGTATTTTTCATTTCTTCAACATGAATAAAGTTTACCTTTTTGTTCAAAAAAGTCATTTTTATCGTTTTATATCTTGGAAATTTTAACTTTTTTCTCATACGTATGTTCAGGTCTTATTTAAAAAAAAACATTCTCTACACGCTCAGAGCATTAGAGTACTTTATTTTCCATCAGTTCATACAAAAATTTGTTAAAAGCAATAAGACAAATTGTGTATCACATATGATGCGCAAGCGTATTAATCATAACGTCTGTGCATCATATATGATACATGGGACAGTCAAAGGGTTAAAATTGAATTCAAAAACTTTATCTATTGAGTTAGACTTTACTATATTATCCCTGTCTGATTTGTACCATATGCTCAATGGTGGATGTTATTCATCAACAGCAGTCAAAACATGAGGGGCCCTCTCAACAATCACATTGTTACTATCTGTAGTCTAGTCAAACTAAGCTCTAGTCAAATTAAACCGAGCTTTACACACCAAAATTGGACGTTTAAACTCGGTTTT
Organism: Dichetophora obliterata; assembly: GCA_963920525.1. Classification (NCBI taxonomy): domain Eukaryota; kingdom Metazoa; phylum Arthropoda; class Insecta; order Diptera; family Sciomyzidae; genus Dichetophora; species Dichetophora obliterata. Next base: position 225,924,658 of record OY986437.1, on the reverse strand, counting down.
GGCAAAAAAGAAAGACATTATATGATAATTTAAGTCAATTTAACTTCAACGAATGCTAAAATATCTAGTTAAACCGAGTTTAAACGTCCAATTTTGGTGAGTTAAGCCCGGCTTAATTTGACTAGAGCTTACACTCGCACTAAAAAATTGGCTCCAAGTCGAATATAGGTTAAAGATTAGTTTATCGATCCGAGCTACAACTCAATAAAACTGAATACGGTTTTTAAAAATGGTTTTGAATGAAAGGAAAAAAAAATAAAAAATTTTTGGATTAAATAACTATAATTCGAATATAGATAGCTCTAAAATTTGTTTTTTATTTAAAAAATTTAACTCAGAAAACAACTTTTATTTGCAAGGGAAAATATAAAACTTAAAAATAATTTATGTATTATGAGGAACAATACGAGACTTAAAAAATAACTGTTATTTGCAAGGTAAAAGATAACTGTCTATAATATATGTAATAAAACTATTTAAAAACAATAATCTTTTCACTGCAAAAGACAGCTTAAAACTGATTCAATACATGCATGATACATTTCGTCACCAGCATAAAAGCAACGGTCTACGAAACGTAAACAAGAGCAGCATGCACAAAGACAAAAAATGCAACGTAAATAACGGAATGATGGTTTATTCTATTGCTTCTTTTTTCACATTCAAAAGGTGCGAGAAAGTAGTAAAATTAATCTGTGTGCTCATATTCAGAATAAATCGAGTATCAAGCAGTATATTGCTGCATGTACTTCCGTTTTCGTAAGCAAAAGTAGTTTTATGGAAGTGATGTATGAAACTATGCAAGAGACTACACAGTAGGGCGTATCGAAAAATTTAGATCGTGTTCTAAGAGGTCTCAAAAGTTAAATAGGGTGGTCAAGATTTCCCAAAAAAAAAATATTAGCAAAAAATAAGGATGTTTTCCTCTCCCGCAAGGACAAAGTTGTTTTTTAAGAAAAACAGTAAAAAATCACGTACTCAAAATACTTTCATTTTTGTAAGAAAAACTACATATCTCTTAAAGTAAAAGTAAGTAAAGATTTTAACTTACAATATCCTGCCAAATACGATGACACTCTTCATTGTTTACCCACAATGTCCTGTGTGAAGGATATTTGAATCTAAAGGTACACTCGAGATAGCACAGAACTTTTAATTGTTATCTGATTGTCGGAAAACTGTATTGGTTACAGTGTTAAAGTTTTTCTTAAATTTGGCAAATTAATAATTTGCATATATTTTGCATATGCATTTTCTTGATTTTGAGAAATGTATACCTTTTTTTAAAAAAAAAAATGCAATAACAATAAAGTTCAGCTACTACAGCTTTTTCGCACTTTCTCCACATTAGACTATCTTAAGAACCAACTTAATGTCATTGAAATATTTCAACGATATAGATAAAAGCGGTCCAAAACAATCTTAAAAGAGAAAAATTTACCCACCATAATATGGGTTGGGCTCAGGGACAACACAAGACATAACAACTAACCATGCGTTAACATAGATCTAATCATACATTAGTTTCCAATCTACTTTTAAGTTGACTTTTTGATAAGTTAACATCAAAAAAGCTACAGTTGTTAACAAAGGTACTCATGCGATGTAAAGGAGCAGTAGCCATATAATTTTTCCTACTAAAAGGTAAGTAAATTAAATTGTTAGCATTTCTACTGCTTCTACGGTTAGTGTTAAAATTAATAAGAGTTAGGAGTTCTGGTGAATCGAATACTCCAGTTATGAGTTGGTGTAAATAGACGATATCTGCAGACTTCCTTCTCTTATTCAAAGATTGCATTTGTAATAGTTTCAAATGATCCTCATAAGGAGGAAGATTTAAAGTGTCAGTTCTGCTTAAGCTCCTTTGAGCAAACCGGACAAAACGAACAAAACTTGAATGTGATTTTTTTACTTTTTTCAAAAAAATGAATATAAAGTTTTATATCTCGGGCACCAGAAGTACCGAAGATAATTTCCTTAATTTAGATTTTTCAAATATTTGTGAAAAACAACTCCCTGTCCAAAAGAATCAATTTACAACAACCAGGTTAAGACTACGACTTTTTCCGATTTCGATTTAAAAAAAAAATTTCTTTTCTTATGAAATTTATTATTTCGTTAAAGCACCTTAACTCAGCATTCACAAAAATGTTATACTAAAATTTTGAGTTTCTGAGCTTGCCATTCGATGGGTCTCAAATGAAATAACAATTGTTGTTAAGAAGTGTTTTAATGAAATAATAACCGTAAAGGAGATATGAACAAAATTGTTACATTTCATGCTTGAAGTATCTTTTTTTAAATATCAAAATAAGAAAAAAACAGTCGTGGCCTTTTCCTGCTGTTTTAAACAAATACTTTTAGACAGGATTTCGTTCAAAACTATTTGCAGAATCCGAATCTTTGATATCATTTCTGGTGCCCGAGATATGAAACCTTATATTTAATTTTTGGGAAAAGTCAAAAAATTGAATTTAAGTATACATTTCTCCAAAACAAGAAAATGCGTATGCGAAAGATATGCATCTTATTAGTTTTTCAAAATTAAGGAAAACGTTAACACTGTAATAAATACCACCAAAATTTAGACAATCAGATAACAATTAAAAGTTCTGTGCTATCTCGAGTGTACATTTAGATTCAAATATCCTTCACACAAGACATTTGGGGTAAAAATTAAGAGTGTTATCGTGTGTGTCAAAATATTGTTAATAAGAGTCTGTATTTACTTTTGCTTTAAGACATATGTAGGTTTTTTTACAAAAATTAAAGCATTTTGAGATCGTGATTTTTACTGTTTCTCTAAAAAAACAAATTTGTCCTTGCGGGAGAGGAAAAGATTCTTATTTTTTTTTTCTAAAATTTTATTTAGGAGATCTTGATCACCCTATGAATTTTTTGAGACCTCTTAGAATTTGAAATTCGAAAAAATTGTAATTCGATACGCCCTACTACACAGTACTCGGGCAATTTTCTTCTGGGATGGCAATGTCAGCTCACACATTTCGTTTGTGTCATGGTAGAAGAATACAGGTAGATGTACCAGAAGAGAGCATACTGCCGGAAATATCAAAAATAAGCAAAACTTTTTTTTCATTCGCCTCACAGCTGAATTTAACAGACATGGCAGTATGGAAAGAGAGCACAGCCAGCGCTGCAGCTACCTCTATCCTTATACCATGGTTTGTGTTTTTTATCGTAAATTTGCTGTTGGTTTTTTATTGTTGCAATCTCAAAAGAAAAGAACAACTACGCTTGTGAGTTTTTTAAGATTAAAACAAAAAACAGCACAAGAAGAATACGTGTTTTTTATTGCTAAGTGCTCAGGAAAAATAGCACAAACCAAATAAAAAAAAAACTGATTTGCTTCTCACTGCTGCACTTTACTGCACTTTGCTTCCTATAAGTGGCAATAAGACCCGAGTGATTTAAGTGTTTGTTTCGATCATGAGTATTTGGGTAAGTATAATGAGTATCAATCAGCAAGATAGCGATATAGATATGAGTAGGGTTGCTTGTACTAAGGGTTGAGTAGGTTTTTGTACATATTTTTCTAGATATTCTCAGAGCAGCAAAAAAGCTTTCCGTTGCAGATCACTGATCTCTAAACATTAAAATCGCAAAAACAATTTTTATGGATACTTCTTTTTTATTTTTGAACTTTTTTTTAATATAGTTGCATATATTTTAACATATTTCTGATACCACTTATTCAACTTTTATAGTTAAGCCTTCCAAATTAAGCCTACTAAACTTTCCTATATGCTTGTTCAACAAATTTTTTCATTTGGATGAGTAGTTTTTGCGCTATGATAAGACGTGTTTTTAAAAAATTATTTTTCACGTAAAATTACAAGTCAAAAATGTCTTCAAAAATTCATAAAAAATCTAAAACTGCAAAAACTGGTAAAGTTTTTCTTCCGATCTTATAGAATATGGTATGTAAAGTATGTATGTTAGGGTGGGGCGATTAGTATGGAAGGAAAAAAATGTTAATGGGTTCTTTGCGATTCCTGGGATTGTACTGAGCAAAAAAGTCCACTAGACCATACGTCTACGGTGAAAATCCAGCTTCCCGATTTTGACTTGCAGTTTTTTCTCAGACTTATGTCACGTTTTTTTTTTTATATTTTGGCCTATAACAGCCATACCATTCAGATTTTTGATCCAATACTAAGACAAAAATTGCAGCCAAGACAATAGTTAAGAACTCTCTAGTACATCACAAAAGCATTGGAACGCTCCTTCAGGCAGTTTTGGCCTTATGAAAGTGCAAATTTTTCGTGAAAATATTAATAAATTACCATTTTCAGTTGTTCATAGCGCAAAATCATAAAAATGTTCTATTTCTTATTTTTTCCACTTTTTTTATCCAAAAATATAATGTTTTTGTTTTTTTGTTTTATTCAATATTGAAAATTATGAGAAATTCATTTAAAGTAAAAAGTAATTGTATTGGTAGAGACAAGGTATGAGTCAAGAAGAAAGCAATTATTGTTTTAAGCGATTTCACATCAAAAATTCCAATTCAGTGTATTTTTCATTCAAAGATTGCCTTCCAAATCTTTTCGAGATTCCATTAAATGGCGGTTCAAATAACAATGCTTTGTCCTCTTAATCGATCATGTGAACGTAATCCGTACAATCAAAATTGATGTTCGGTCTTACATATTCGCGAAGCTCAGTTAAATCGCATACGTTGTCGCGAATATACAATATTTTTTTGAGTGCCAATTTACGAATTTCTTTACAATCATCGAATAACATGCTCATCGAAACATTTTCACTGTGTGCGAAATAGGAATTATTCTGTATTACGGGATTTACGATGTTACGTCAGTTGTCTGGTAAATATTGCGTCCACTGGATGAATTCTCCAAGCAGAGCACTACAGTATACAGCCGAATTGTAGTATTTGACGTTGAAATACATGGGAAAATACACTGTCATGATGTACCTTGTCAAAATTTGTAAATTTTGTGATGGGTTTTCTGTCGCAATATACACACGGAGCAATCTACTAGCTTTTGTTATCCATCTTGAATGTCCTACCGGTCCAGGTTTGATGTTTGCAAGATTAATTGAGCAACTACCATTAGAAACGGCTTGGGCAATTTGGTATAGATATTTATCTTCCGTGGAAAGTTGATTTTCAGCATCTGAACTCATTGGTGGAATGTGTTCAAGTGGAATAAGTTGAAAATTTTCGATATCCTGAAAAATGTTTAGATTATTTAAAAAAAAAATTACAAAACTATATCGTAGAGAGAAAGAAGAACATAAAGTTATGATATTTACTTGTAATGTATTGCAAATATCTATCTTTTGAGCTAACGATCCAGTGCTTTTTGTCGGTCCAGTACAGATCCACAGTACAGGTCCAGCGTTGTACAGTTGTCGGAACGGCAATTCGTTGAAATGAAGTAAACAGATAAACCAATGTATTGGTCTATCTACATAGCGTTCGATGAGACGCATTATACCTCCAGATGTGCCAGTATTTGCCACTACAGACGGCAATTAAATTTTCAAGTGAAAATTTTTAGATTTGAAAAATGCAATCAATTCGGCTTGTTTCGCCTGTTTGCCTTCTAAATTCACATAGCCAATTTGTGACGAATGTGGTTCACGTATTACTACTACGTGTGGTTCTTTTTGCATTGTAGTGTGATATACTTCATTAATTTTCTCCCGAGTTAATGAATCATTTTTGCGACCATCAAACGAAAAAGCGATCAACGATTCACCATCGTTATTTGCTCGTAAAATACCGTGTCTCGATTTTTCACGCTCTCGGCTCACTTTTCTTTTAGCCATAATAATGCTTTCACCTCGCTCATCCTTAAACTGTATGTCAGCGAATAAAGCTGAAGCCAAAACAGATGCTACTCGATCGGATACCCCAAAGCGATCGCACATCATTGCAAACCGTGGTGTACTATATCGTGGAGTTTACATTCTTCGCACGGTTGGTGTATTGATGTTTCCGAACCAGGAGGTTCATAGTTTTCCAATTCATGCACATTTGATGCGGTTGGTTGAAATATTGGATCAGATGATGTACCTAAATGTAAGGATGGTAACACAGTCGATATTTCTGTTTCGACTGGCAAATATTCAGGTATTGTAAGTCTGCGTTCCATATGCTGATCCAACATGAATTCATGGAGTCGGTCAGGAATTTTGCCACAATTACATCGAGTTGTTATGAGCTGGCATTTACATTTTCCGATGTAAAATATTTTAGTTGTGTTGTCAACAAATTCTCTGGACTTAGCATCATTTTTTGTTTGCCTCTTATAAGCTTCACGGTAATTTTTCAATAATCGGCCCAATTTCTTAATAATCTTTTTTTTCAATAACATCAATATTAAATTTGTTCCAAATTTTTTGGCTGAATGTGTCGTATGAAAACATTTTATTTGTGTTTTTGCAACGAGCGGCCAAGAAAAAATAATGTTTCAAAATTTCGCTCGTAGTTGGAAGCAAAATATCGTCTATTTCAGCCTCTAAACCGAATGCCAATACGTTTTGCGAAGGCATATGTTCTAGATTTGATGATGACGCTGATGATTCTGGCTGCGTCTCCATCTCCACATTCTCTGTATTATCAGAATCCACTGGATTATCCATATTTTTTATATCTTAAATAAAAAAAAATGTTTTTTTTAGCACTGCAAAGTTTAGTCACGAAACAGTTGTTTCTAAAACTTACATTTGCGGCAGATTTTTTAAAATGCGTATTTAAAATTATGTGTATTTGATGCTGTGATCGTTTACAATAAACTAACAAAAATGCGTCAAATGAACTGAAAACAATAGAAGAATAAAAAATAAGAAATAAAATAAACAGAATAAAATAAAAAAATAGAAAAAATAAGAAATAGAACATTTTTATGATCTTGCGCTAAGAACAACTGAAAATGGTAATTTATCAATATTTTCACGAAAAATTTGCACATTCACAAGACCAAAACTGCCTGAAGGAGCGTTCCAATGCTTTTGCGATGTACTAAAGAGTTCCTAACTATTGTCTTGGCTACAATTTTTGTCTTAGTATTGGATCAAAAATCTCAATGGTTTGGCTGTTATAAACTAAAATATCCAAAAAAAAAACGTGACAAAAGTCTGAGAAAAAACTGCAAGTCAAAATCGGGAAGCTCGATTTTCACCGTACACGTATGGTCTAGTGGACTTTTTTGCTCAGTACAATCCCAAGAATCAGAAACGCAAAGCGCCCATTAAGATGTTTAAATCGCCCCACCCTAATGTATGTACTTTACAGTAATCATTCGCTAATTTTATATATATGTCCACACATAAGTAAATAATTTTATTTTTTGATTGCACCAACTTTAGCCCAAAACTCAGACATCTTAAAATTTTTTAATTAATTAACTTATAATAAATTTAAGTAATTGTACTGTTTTAAGACAATATTTGTTTGTATAAATTACTGAAATCATCGCGGGGGTACTGCGGTACTTTTCAAAAGCGAAAAGTACTGAATTAAGTACTGAATTTATTAACCCTGCAGTAAGCTTTTCCATAGTTTGCAGCAGTATTAAGGGTCTGTTCGGAAATGCATCATGATGCAAAAACTGCTTTTTAGCACAAGCAAAATGTTCGAAAAAGTCCAATTTTGCAGCGCTGCAAAAGGCAAACATTCTAATATGTAACATTTCGATCAAGCGTCTATTTTAAACACTGTTCTTTCAATTTAAAGTCATTATATGACATTGTGTAGAATATATTTATTTTCCAATTTGAATATATTGTTATTAAGAATCTTTTTATGTTATCACGTAGCTTAATGTGTTAAACATTTTTATATCTGATATATGCTATGCAATTAATTGAATCCACAATAATGTCAATGAACATTTTTTCGATTTAAAATAAAACCGCACTAAAAGGGCTGCAGTTTTATTGCAATATTATTAATGAATGAACATTATTAATGTTTATTACTTATAAAAAACTGAAATGATATTTATTTGCCATATTGTGTAAATATTGAATAAATTGACAAGAGTGCCAACCTCATTGTGCCAGAAGGCTATTCAACATGTATTGTTTTTGCATTACTCTTCTACTAGCAAACATTAAACTTTTTATTGCAATTGAACATTACTCTAATTATTAAACATTACTGATTACTGCTTCTCTTCTAATAAGAAGAACAGTTGTAAGGTTTAGAATACAGAAATGTCTGAAAATTAGAGGTGGGTAACTCAGAGCTGTGCTATGGCACTGTGCTGACACTCTGTAGTGTGCCATGTGTGCTAGCACACTACGTTGACACACATAGTGACACAATAGCACACAAAGAGTAGAGCTTAGACACACTTTTACAAAGAGCTCTTATTTTTAACAAACAAACTTTGAGCACAGCTCACACAGACAAAACCAAATGAAAGTGCTTTGACAGTTAGTGTTATAAAATTGAGTTTACAACCAACATGTTGTACCAAATATTTATGTAATGTTTAAAAACCAACGAAAGCTTTTGATATTTTGTACTTGTTGCTATATTTTTGCTAGAATTAGCTGATGCTTCAATAATATCAATAAAATAATTTAAATTCAGTGTTACGGGATTTGTTTCATATATTGGTACTAGAAGTGTACAATTAACCATCACTATTAATTTGCTGACGAAATCAAAAAGTGCAAAAAGTGCAAAAAAGATCTTAAGAGTACTTTTTAAACCTTTGCAGAAAAAGAAACCAATATAATAATAAATTGTTTTGTAAGAAAATTTCAGTGGAAAAAACGTTTATATTTTTTCATATTATTTAGTTTATTTTGAGTTTTTTTTTCAATAAATATACATACATTTTAATTTATTAACAACTTTTGTTTGCTTAAAAAAAGCAAAATATAATTCACAAAAATGAAATAAAACATTAGCAAAAAATATTTCGTAAAGACACATCTTCGAGAAATTCAAAATAAATTCATTTATGTTCAAAATATAGTATATTATAATATAATGACATATATGACTTGTATGCAAATTTTGCAAGCATTACATAAAAAAATCCAAATTTAGGACTTAAAACATGAAAGTAACATAAAAATTAAGAATATCAATAAATTCTAGATACAAATATTCCTTAAATTCACATTATTGTGACGTTTAAATAAATTATCAATAAGAAACGCAAGTTGTAAAACTTATAAGAATACAAACTGTACTTTATAAAAAAATCCATCTGAGATATTAATAGTTTAAGGTACTTGTAATAAAAAATGGTTGATAACAGAACAATCAACAAAAGTTTTAGAAAAACGCGTCAAAAAAACTGAAAAACTGAAGGTATGGTTAAAATTTAAATTGTAAAGTTGTAATCCATATGCTGTCTAATCATCTTGGTTATTTAAATTATAATTAAGGAATAACAATTGTGAAACTTTACTTGTTCCCAGTCTCTCTCGTTTTTCGGGAAAAAATTCGCTCACAAGGAACTGAAGTAGCCGATATGCATAGTCTAGTCTTAACTATTTGGTCAAGACGTGGGTAGATCAGAATTTTTTTGTTCCACCAAGACAGTGGATCTTGAGGCACTCCCTGCACATCTTTCCTTGGAAGCATGGGCTCGTTTAAATATTTGTCTACTTCTACTATCGCTGATGCAAGTGGATTCCTAGGATGTTACTCTTTCACTATCTTTTGCACTTATTCGTTGTTGCTGTGTTCGATTTTCAGCGGTTGGAAAAATTTCATCCATGATCGCGTTATTCGGAACGACAGTGTTCGCTACTTTTGCATAAAGTCTTTAAACTGCACTTTTATATTTTGATTCTGTAATGAAACCAAACTTTTTAAACCTCGGATCCAATATGGTTGCTTGCGTTAAAAGTTCGTTACTTTCAATATCAAAAAACCTATTATTAATTTCACTTAGAAGCTTATGTATCAATTTTTGCACTGCTGGTATAAGTTGTTTATTATCAAATGAATTTAAATGCTTTTTTATTTGCTTAATATATAAGATAACCGCCGAGGCGCTTACACATTTTTCAGTACTTATCAACGACGTAATAACGTCAAAAATTTCTAAGACTTTTGTTGATTGCTCTATGATCAACCATTCTTCATTACTTAGTATATTGATTGGCTCAAGACCGTTATCCGTGACCAGCGCAGACGAGTTAATTAGAGCTAATATGGATATCAAGGCATCTTTTAAACGTAAAAATCGGTTTATCATTTCAAATATTGAATTCCAACGAGTTGGAACATCATTCTTTAATTTTGTTGGTGAAATACCCATTCTTTCTTGTGCAACTTTAAGTTGATTGTTTGCATAGCAGCTCTTTGAAAAAAATCTCACGATTGATTTGATTTTGTCCAAAATGACCTGTATTTCTTTCAATCCTGATTGAGTAACCAAATTGAGAGAATGTGCAAAGCAACCTCAATGACGCCATCCACCAATTCTAACCGCCATCTTCATATTTGCGGCATTGTCAGAAACTATTGCAGTAACTTTATTAGCAATGTCCCATTCTTCTAAAATTTCTTTAAGCTTATTGCAAATATTTTCCCCAGTGTGCCTCTCCTCATATGAAACACAACCAAGCAAATCAGATGCCAAAAATGTTTTTTTTTTCATCGTTAGCAACATAGTGGGCGGTGATGCTAAAAAAAGAAGTCGGGAAGTCCACCCATCCACTGTAAGGCACAAAGCAAAGCTTCTTTTTAAACGATTTCTTACCCTTTCAGATGTTTCATTAAACATTGCTGGTATCAGAGAACACGATATTGTTTTCCTAGTGGGAAGCTTATAACTTGGATTAAGCATATGTAATAGTGCCCTCTACAATGCTAAATGGCTGGTATTCCTTTGCAATCATCTGTACGAGTTACTGGTCTATTTATTTATTTTTTTTTTATTTATTAATGTATGTAAGTACACTAAGAACTAAGTTCTTTTAAGGTACACAGTAGGATAAATTTTGCATATTGAATATAGACACTATAAATATTAATAATCATATAACGAAAATTTAAACGAAGATACAAAATCATATTGTTTAAAACTTTTGATTTCAAGATTTCACATATTGAATACAAGAGATATCATTATTTAACAAATGTTATATTAAATTAAAGAAACCAAAATAAAAAAGAAGATAAAAAAATCATATTATTTAAAGCTATTAGGAATAAGTTGAGCTTAAAAAATAATTAAGCGAAAGTAAAGAAAGAAAGAAAGAAAGGTATAGATTAGATAAAAGAAAAAAAAGAACTGATAACTTTAATCGACTATGAAAATTTTCATTAGGAGTAATGTTTAGAAATGGCCTGTTTGAAGCTTGCCTCTCCGACTATTGACTTAAGATTGGTTGGTAGTGCATTCCATAATCTGATGGCGTTAATAAAAAATAATCGTGTTGAGTTCAGAAAGTTGAAATTAGGTACTATAAGCATTTGACTTCTTTGCGACTGGCAAAATTGCAATTTTTCATAAAGATATGTTGGCGTCTTGTTCTTTATGAGTTTGTGAAGAAATATGCAATTCCGAGCATTTAGATAATTCAATATATCGCAGCCAAGTATACTGTTTTTAAGCTCTGCTAAGTGATCAAACTTGCGTAAGCCATATACATATCTTGTCGCATGATTAAATGCAATTTGCAATTTGAGTTGAGAGCTCGAATCAAGCTTACTGTATACAACTTCAGAGTATGTGATCACAACTTCAGAGTATGTGTAGAATAAGTTGAATTACTAATTTACGTCTTGTAGAAATTGGTATAAACTGAGCCGATACTCGTAAATTACGTAAGATGAAATATATTTTTCGGATTACAGCATTAATATGGTCAGTACACGTCAAATAACAATTGATGCTGAAGCCTAAACTTTTCACATTGGTAACAAGAGGAAGTCTCGTGCCATTAAGACATAAGTCTGGAATATCCTCAAAAAGAATTCTGTTTTTGGATACCGGCAATATAAAAGTCTTCTGAGCATTTAACTGGAGTTTGTTTTTATTGGCCCATTGGCAAATAGAATTTAAATCTTCATTCAATTTGAACACAAAATCTTCCAATAAATTTTCTCTACCCGATAAATAAACTTGAACGTCATCGGCATAAGCATGCACTGACGAGTAATTGCAGCAATCAAAAATGTCATTAACAAATATAGAAAATAGCAGTGGACCCAGAACCGAACCCTGGGGCACACCATTACTTATAATCTTACGCTGCGAGAAATTATTTCCAACTTTTACCCTTTGAACTCTATCTTTAAGGTAATTAATAATAAGATTTATTGCGTTTTGACAAAAACCGTAAAAGTATTTAAGTTTATGACAGAGTAGAGTATGACTGACAGTGTCAAATGCTTTTGAAAAATCAAGCAAGCAAAGCAGCGTTATTTTTCCTTCGTCATAAAATTCTCTTATATCATCAAATACCTTTAAAGTAGCAGTTGTACAACTATGGCCAACACGAAAACCTGACTGGAGCGGGGACAAAAGCTGCTTAGATGTTAAATATGTAGTAATTTGATCAGCCATAAGGGCTTCACAAACCTTAGAAAAACACGACAGAATGCTTACAGGCCTAAAGTCCTTGGTCTCACTAGCTGTAGTTTTTTTAGCAATAGGCATTACTAAGGCATTTTTCCATGATGCAGGAAATGAAGATGTTGTAATGCAGTGGTTAATTATGTGTGTTAAAGAACTAAGGATATGTGCTAATATGATTTTTATGAATTTTATATTTATACCGTCTTCACCAACAGCATTGGACTTAATGCTCATTACTTTCTTTGCCACCTGATCTTCAGTGACCGTTGAAAACTGAAACGTTGGCTGAAAATGAAGGTCTGAAGATTCAAAGGAGCTGAGCAAACTATTTTGAGAAAAGAGAGAGTTAGACAGGAAAAAATCATTAAGAACTTCAGGATCTATCTGACAATTAGCAGTTTGCTTACCGCCGATGCTAAATTTTTGTAGATTTTTCCACAAAATCTTCGACGGAAGAGATGTTTTTAATTTATTAAAGCAATATTTTTTTTGGATTGCCGTATTTTAAGAATAGAAGCATTCCTGGCACACCTATAATTTTCCCATTTTTCCGGTGTAGGGTTCTTTTTCCAGATATTCCTTAGTTTATTTCTTTTTTTTTAATGCACTTTCAACGCTACTTGTGAACCAAGGACAAGATGTATTCTTAATTGTGACTGTCTTCAGAGGGATATATTTCATAAAAAGTGTATTTATTTGATTATTAAATAAAGATAATTTCTCTTCAACACTTGCACAGAACCACAGATCATTCCAGGGTGTTATTAATAGATCACGAAGAAGGCCTTGGGAATCAATAGACTTAAAATCATAGAAAGACAAGACTTCAGAAGTAGCAGATCGCGACAAGTTTATATTAAATGTACAAAAAATTAAATCATGATCAGATAAAAAGTATATTTGATCAAACAGTAAGACATTTGACACATCAGACACGACAAAATAATCAAAAAGACTGGGACTATCATTAGACGAGAAACGTGTGGGCATGGTATCATTAACGATTGACAGACCGACAGTTGAGACATTATCATACATTGATTTTGTAAGACTATCATTACATAAGAAATTAACATTAAAATCACCACATATAATAAAATAGTTAAAATCTATTGACAAATTCGATAATTTAGAGAAAAATGAATTTAAACTGTTTGACTTACATGGATTGTATACACAAGATATAAAAATTTTTGTCATATTATCGACTACACAGATGCTTAAATATTCCACACTATCACCATTAGATTTGCTGACGAGTTGAGAATTTAAGTTATTTCGACAGTAAATGGCAACCCCACCTCCCCTCCTACCAGCCCTATCATTTCTAAATAATGTAAAATTATTGGGGCATAGCACTGTATCCATAACATCACTACAGAACCATGTTTCCGACACACATATAACATCAACAGACGAGTCCTCAAACACATATTTAACATAGTCTAGCTTAACAGAATTAAGGCTTCTAGCATTAAAGTGTACAACCCTTAACCCCTGTCGTCTCCTACAAATAACTTCAACAAGTATCTTGTTATTAACGCCATTATAATAATTATTATTTGAGACAAGCATAAATCAGAAATCGGTCACAAACGCACATACAGGACATTTTACTCCAACATAGTTTTACTACTTTAATTTCATGTAAACAGTTCTTTTCGCTGTAGATAGATAAGAAAATAAATTTAAAATGGTTGAGAAAGAGAATATAATAACATAGAATAAGATATAAAATAGAAGTATCAAACAGAGTTAAGATTAAAAGTATGTAATAAATATAAGTAATAATTAAATAAAAAATGTATAAAATAATATATAAAATACATTGGTAGCCCTTAATTTTCGCGAAAGCTCCCCGCATATTCATCCTCAAAATCAGCTGACACGATATTATTGAGCTCATTTTCATTTTCCACGATAAAACTCTCACCATTCACATGCCTCTTGACGTATATACAGCCTCGGTTAACATACACGGAGACTAATTTCTTACTCCGCTTGAGTTTAACTGCGTTCTGCAATAGGTAACGACCACACTTTGTAACGCTCTCATTTAGGTAACAGCTGTATGTAGAGTTTATACCAACATCGTTCAGCAAGAGATTTCTCTGGTTAGTCCTACGAAACACAGCTGCAGACCGAAGAACAATGTTTCTTTCATGGGAGCTTATAAATTTTAAAATGATCGGTGCATGTGTCCCTTCTTTTTTACGCATGTTTGCTTTCACTCGAAAGATACTTTTTAGTACAGGAGGTCTGCAGCCAACAGTGAAACAAAGCTTGTTGAACATAACCGAGAGGTTCTCCTCATTGCTCTCAGGAATTCCAAGTAATACAGCATCTGAAGCTACCTCTCGCCGCTCAAGCTCACCAATCTGCTTAGTTATTACGTTTACTGCTTCTTTGAGTTCGTTTACCTCCACTGCACTCACCTCAGTTTCAATTTTGTCAACGCGCTCAATAACACCGCTGAGAATAACATTAAATTCTTCTACCTTCTTTGCCCAGCTTTTTTCCATCGCATCAATTATCTTGTTAAACTCCTCTCGTAATTTACTTATCTCCGTATTCGTGCTGCTAATAAGTAAATCGCTTTGTTTAGCAAGACGATCATCTAATTGTTGTAGAGTGATGTTGGAGTTAACGGTGGCTGGAGAACAATTCTGCGTAGGCGTTGAGAGAATGTTCTTTGCATTCGAAGTCTTAGCTCTAGTCGACATATTATGTAGTTGAGTTTTTAGTTCGTGTGCAAGTCTCACAGTATCAACAAGTACTCCTTTATTTTTATTTTTATTTTTTTTCCCCCTCTCTTTCCTTTTCTTCTTTACAAATTTATTTTGTTTTCATATAAAAGCAATGCATCTTAGCACCAAGTTTTACTGTAGCCTTTTTTTCTCACATATAGTTTCTATTATCAAATATTGTTATCAAATATTGTGTTTTTAATTACGCCAAACAATGTGTACGATTATAATGACTTGTTTTTAATTCGTTTAAACTACTTAAATTGCTCCAAATTAAATTTTTAATTAATTAGAAATCGATTGTCTTTTTTTTATGTTTTCTTTTCTTTTTTAAATCAAGTTCTTAAATAGTTTTACTGGAGCGATAATAAAACACGTCTGCACTCTCGCACGATTGACTATATTTCTCTTTACTTTACTTTACTCAAAGTATTGCAAGGAACATTCTTGCAGTGGTATAATGCGTTGGGCTGCGGAAGTATTGATGATGACTTCGTTGCTATCTGGTAGTTCTTTATTGGTGTTACTGCTTTGAACTTCGTGCTCTGCTGGTGATGCTTGTCTCTTAATTTGTTGGGCTGGGTGCTTTTTATTAAGATGTCAAATTAGGTTGTATGTGGATTTATTTGCAACTGATAATGTCTGTCCACACAACAAACATTTCACTTTTTTTTTTCTTTGTTGGGCTCCGAGTAGTGCAGCCATGCTGCACTCTTTTGATGTGGCGTCATTGAAATGGTTCTAAAGTTACTTATATAGATATTAATTAAGCAATAAACTAATATTACTTACATTTTGTTAAGTTTTTGCTTTTGTTACGTTGTTTTTGGTTTCAATTTGCTTCACTTTCGGTTTCAACTTGCAATATTTGACAATATGCAATTTGTGACTATTAAAAACAAATCAATAGAGAAGGGTGTTAGCACTCTATTTGTTATCGACACTTTTACAAGTGCTTTTTTCAATTGTCGCACAATTGTGCTAGCACAGTGTGCTGACACACAAGGCTGCACATGTGCTAGTGCGTCAGCACACCAAAAATTGTGCTATTACCCACCTCTACTGAAAATGACGATTTATATTTATTTTTATTACTATTTGCCTTACGCAAAAATGTACAAATCTTGTGAGAGAAATTCGAGAATTCTTATTGCTCTCGCATTACCTTATTTATAACATATTTTATTAAAAAAAAAAACACATTTTTACGTTTCTTAGCATATTGGAGTAAATGAAATTTTTAAATTTTTAAATCCTTCAAAGTTTTTCTAGAACCGCAAGCTAGTACACATTTATGGTATCAAATAGCCTCAAACCATCTGAGATTTTAAAAGATATTATTTTTTCAGGTAATATGTGTCTACTTCATTAAAATTGCGCTATTAGTATTTCACTGAATAAGAAACAAACTTCCGGGGCTCATTTTAAAATAAGATTTTAGATGACGCGCAAATTTGTGAAAATTTAAGCAAAACGAACAGCGAAAGAATGTAAAACATTCGTGAAATTAAAGTAAAAATATTTAGACTGAAAGTTACGCGTACATTCGATGCATTCGGATCTGAAAGGAAACTAGCAATATTACAGAAACGGTACGTATAGTCTATAGTTATTTAATTGAACTCTCAGACAATGCAGATTTGAGAGAAATATTTCAAAAAATCGTCGAGATATTTAAACAGTTCTGTATTAAGAGGAACATAAATTTTTAAATTTTTGTTGCTTTAAAAGTTCATAAACTCAAACAAATAAAAACCAAACGTATGAATGAAAAATAGGTCAAATATTTGAATCTTTTAACATAAAGAAAATTGTACAAATTTTTCAGTTTTAACTGCAAGCATTCTTGGGTAACTGCCACATAATCGAAAAATTCGAAATAAAGTTACGTGAATGACCGCATTCGTTGCGGTTGCCAGACAGGCACAACCGGCCACAAGTAAAATGCCAAACGCATACCAACAAACCCTGTTAGCTTTGCATTAATGTGATTTTTACATGAAACTCGAGAAGATACCAAGCACACACACACACACACACATTAATTTTAACATTTTAAATTGTTAATTAGTGTGCAGCATGGAACAAATGCAACTGAAGCAATTCAGCTTCGCTTGACTCGCTCACATTCTTGTATCCAGATCACATTCACTTCATGCTTATGAACACATTTTCACCTACCGATCCGTGAGGAAGAGCTTTGCATTTCATTACCAGGCTCTCGTTGCTGTTCATTGGTTGCACGCAAAATCAATGCGCTGCATTGCATTGCATTCATTTCCGCTTCCGTTTTCGTTTTAATGTTGAATAGTTTTTTTTCAGTATTTGTAAATTTTTTTACTGATTTTTTGTAATTTTTTTGGAGCTGCTTTTGTGCCACAAATAATTTTACGCGTTGTCATTTTTATTAATTTTTACTGCAGAGCTCATTCATTCATTTTGTTTTTTTGTTCATTCACAACCATCTGTGAGTCCTTTCGTTCATTTTTTTTTTTTTCTTTTCCTTTTGTCACTGGCCTGCGTGTCTGAGGCAACACTTTCAAGATTGTGCAAATTGCTGATGATTGCATTTCGAAACGGTTTTGTTTCTTGCTTTTTTGTGCACTTGTTGAAAAATTGAATTAATTTTTTCAGCTCTTTTCAATTTCCATCATTTTCAGAGTGTCGCATGGAATGATGGTAGCACTTTTCGTGAATGTATATTTTAAAGCAATAACGGTGTGAGAGCAAGCGGACACTGCTTATTTTTTATTTTTTTTTTTTTTTTATTTGAGAAAAATATATTCAGTAGCAGTCTGTGATGCTGAAAAAATGTATGTTTTCTACTTAATTCCGAAGTATTATTAATTCATAAAATTTAAATTGCAGCCTTTTAAGTTTGTCTACTACTGAATTAATACATTTTTTAAGTTGATTGCGTTGAGGGGCGTGTGCGTTATTTTATTAATTTGCAATAATGTCAACTACCAACATAAGACAAATAAATTTGATTTTATTTGTGTAAAATTTGTTAAATTTATTTATATTAAAATAAATTTTTTTCATTGTTGCCTTAAAAAATGCCATTTGCTTACATTTTTTTCTACCATTGCAAAAATAAGTGTAACGGTGATTCGTTATAAAGTAGCACCCCGCTCCCTACGCCACTACCATACTACACCATTGAGCACATTTAACTCAACCAACAGCCAAACCTACACACACACACAGCCAGCACATTCAACGTAGCCAACAGCCAAGCCTACGAAAACCATACGCAACAGCCAGACATTATATAATTCCCAGAAGGTTTTTAACAACATATGGATAAATTGTGCGAAGTGTGACAGACTTCGGGATGGCTGGAAAGCGTAGTGCTTTGCTCCATCGTATACTTGTTGAACGATAACAAGTTCGTTGGTTCAAAACGAGCTATCGCAAGGTTGCCAGTTTGGTAATTAATTACCAAATATGGTAGAAAATTTTTGACTTGGTAATTTGGTAATTTTTTTTAGTTTTGGTAACTTTTCCCTTTCGTTTATCCAAAAAATTCAAAATAATCAGTTTGTTTGCAAGATTTATATAAAAAACTGGATTTAAAATTACATTAAATATTTTTTAGTTCAGCATAAGCTTTATGTTTTGTATTGAACATTTCTTTAAATTTTCCGAACGCATAATCTGAAAAGATTTCGAATCATGTCAAAAGAAAATGTCAAAATATTTCAATCTTTAAATTTAACGTTAACAAAGAAGTCTCTTATAAAAACTAAGCTACGAAACAAGTTGAGTTTTAATACAATAAATAGCATAATGATTTCAAAGGAACTCTGCGAAATGAGAGACAAGCCTCATTATGTGTGCTCACTTGAAGAAGACTTTTAGATTTAAAATTGAGAATTTTTTTTCGCCATCAGCTCTAATTTAAGAGTTATAGGCAAAAATGTAAAAACCTGTTATGTTCTAACAGAATAATATCTTAAAATTGCATCAATCGATTACGATCGTATTTGACAGCTTTGATTAGGATATATCAGCCCTATTATGCTTAATTTTTCACGCGGAATCGGAAAGTGAAGTTTTAAATTTTAAGATAAAGCTCTTGAACATTTTGCGCATTTTTAAGTTATATTTTCCTGAATTTTTTTTCCTTGTTAAGTTTCCTGAATGTTCTTGAGGCTTATCTTAAAAATTAAAACTCTCTTTCGATTCCACGTGAAAAATTATTCATAATAGGGCTGATTAGTTCTAACAATTTTTGTAAACAAATTTATTTTCATATTTTGTTTTGAAAATAATGGCCTTTAAAAATCAGAAATTTTAAAAATTTTTCATAATAAACATAATTGCTGCCGTGAATTGTCTGAATCATAAAAAATATCTTTTTTCTTTGAAGTTTAAGCACACATTTTACCTTTGCAAATATTGCGGATAGTTTTAGATATATTTTGAAATAACGAAAATTGATTACATGAAAGATTTATAGGAAAAATTTCTTAAGTAACTTACTTAAAAATTAGGGTTTTCCAGTCGCTTAAAATTGCTTTGAATAAATTTAATAAAATTTTCAGTTATTGGAAAAAGAAATGTATATCATATTTTTTAATAACTCCTTATCTTGAGGTGATGGTGAAAAAGTTACCTTATACTTAAAATCAGTGCCCGCAGTTAGAATTAGTATCCTACGAAATAAACGACCTGTGCAGTTTCTGATTTTTGTTATTAAAAAATGATTAAAATTTAAACTTGAGGAAACCGATAATTTTTTTAAAGTATTGAATGCCATATCTTTGTATTTATTCATTTACTTCCTAAAATCGATATTCATTGACAATGAATGCGGTATTTTTTTTTAGTTCCTACTTATTTCAAATAAAAATGATAAGGATCTCATTTTTATAAATCCATTAAATTATAATTTTTTGTTTTGTGACAACAAAATTACGTTTACCTGAATTTACTACTTATTTGTGATTATTATATTAATATAATAAATAAACTTTAAACAAGACAAAAGTTATACTTTTTCTATATATGTGTTTATATATTTTTATTTAATTCAAATAAAAAAGATATACAGTCTCATTTTTATAAGCATATGAGTTTATGAATTTTATTTATTTTTGGAGTTTTAGTTATTAAAAATAAAAAATTTTAAACAAGAAAAATGTAATACTTATTAATATTAACTAAATTTATTTTACCACTATTTCTGTTTATTAGTTTAAGTATTTTACTGTTGAATAAATGTTTTTTATTAACAAAAATTATAATTTCATCGATTTTATTATTATATCATTAAATTATTATATATAATTTTGGTAACTTTTTGATCAAATTTTGGTAACCAAATTTTTTTTTCAAGTTGCAACCCTGAAGTTGCAACCCGATTTGCATAGAATTTTTCAGATATTATAAAATTGTACAAAATTTAAAATTAATTATTAAAACTGAGCTAATTATGTTTCTAACGGACTGTTGAATCAAGTAAAAAACTTTTTCAAAACTTTTTCAAAACTTTTTTACTTCGTTTTTCAAAAAATCGCCAAACCACACTTTTTGGAGCCATTTCAATTTGTTGGTCAAATTCACTCACTTTGCACAATTAAAAAACTGAAATGGCAATTCAATGTACAAGAGATGTCAGTTTACAAAAAACATCGATACATCGATGCATCGATACATCGACTTATTATACATCGATTGGATAATTTTCGATGCATCGAAGCAAAACATCAATATTTTCGAAGCATTGATGTTTTTCCGACATCCCTAGCTCGTTCTAATACATTTAGCTTTCAAGTTAAGCAGTAGTTATTCAGTGGAACCATCACGTTGGCTTCGGTCGGTCGGTAGCCAAAAGTAGTAAGTCAGTTAACATCACGTCGGCTTCGGTCTGTCGGGAGTCCACAACAAAACTAGCTTCGGGACCATCACGCCAGCCTCGGTCGGTCGGAAGTCCACCGTAGTTAGTGGAACCATCACGTCGGCTTCGGTCGGTCGGAAGTCTCGATTTTTTTTATTTATTATAATAAGCTAGTGGTACCATCACGTCAGCTTCTGTCGGTCGGGCGACCACAACAAAATTCGCTTCTGGGCCATCACGTCGGCTTTGGTCGGTCGGAAGTCTCGATTTTTTTATTTATTTTAATTAGCAAGTGATACCATCACGTCGGCTTCGGTCTGTCGGGAGTCCACAACGAAATTCGCTTCGGGACCATCACGTCAGCTTCGGTCGGTCGGGAGTCCACCGTAGTCAGTGGGACCATCACGTCAGCTTCGGTTGGTCGGAATCCTCGATTTTTTATTTATTTTAATTAGCTCGGCTTCGGTCGGTCGGGCGACCACAACAAAATTCGCTTCTGGGCCATCACGTCGGCTTCGGTCGGTCGGGCGTCCACAATAAACATTCTCCTTCGGCAATCACGTAGGCTTCAGTTAGACGGTAGCTTAAGAATTCTATTGTATTTTATTTTTTTTTTATTTAATTGTTATTATTATTACATTATCGTTAAAATAAATACGAAGACGCTTCACGTCATACAAAAATACATATAAAGATATATATATATATATATATTTATATGTATATTACACTATAAAAATATATATAACAATATAAAATATTAAATAACGCAGCGTAGTCGGGTCTTGCCTAAGTCGTTGTCACACCGAACCTCTCCAAGTCACCGAACTCCGAACATCACCGAACCTCACCGAACTCACAATATCACCGAACTTCTCCGAGTGGCCGAACACCACCGTACACCGAACATCATCGAACCAGAAATGGCAGATTCACTCACGACTGTATACTTATCGCTCGTATCCCTGT
This sequence comes from Dichetophora obliterata, assembly GCA_963920525.1. Lineage (NCBI taxonomy): Eukaryota > Metazoa > Arthropoda > Insecta > Diptera > Sciomyzidae > Dichetophora > Dichetophora obliterata. The sequence continues at coordinate 225,902,549 of OY986437.1, read as the reverse complement.
AATATTGTGTATTGTAATAAGAAAGACTTACTAATAAGATTATACACTAAGAGAAAAATATACATACCTACTTGAATATTGTATACACTGCTAAAATTTCAACTTTAACAATAAAGCAGAAAATATAATCAGAGCATTAAAAATCAACAAGTCTTCTTATTTATTTTGGACAAAACTGAGAGGGTCTTTTTTTGACCCTGGAGTCGCTGAGCACAGCTCAGCCTTTGATTAAAACCCCCTTACATAAGTTAAAACTTTAAAGACGGAGCTATATCCTATCCTACTACATAGTGGCTACTATTAAACTTTAAACTAATTGACCACTTAAACTAAAATCGGCAACTGGTCTAGATGATCTGGTCGATATATTAACTAAAGCATTGAATATCTCTCTTACTTCTTCAGGTCTTAAAAGGATACCAAGGATGAAGCTAAAACCAAATTGGTTGTTCTCCCTACTGGATGGGCTTAGGACTGAATGCAGAAGACTTTTTAACACGGCTCAACACTCAAGAGCTGAGCTTTATTGGACAGCCTTCAAGGTAGCTTTCAAAACTTTTTGGTCATTTGTTAAAAGCGTGAAGAATCAGATATCGTTATTGATTCTAACTCTTTTCAAAGATGACCAAATCTTAACTGAATCGGCTGATAAAGAAAACCTTTTGGAAAGATTGTACGCACAAAATTCCACTCTCTCGGATAGCAATCAGCAACTGCCCTTTGTTGAGGTTGGATCTTCTGCAATGCAGGAGATCTACTATCGAACGAGAGTAGTTAAAAGGGTCCTTACAAATATAAACATAAACAAAGCCTTTTGATGGCATACCGCCAATTGTGCTTAAAATGTTCGCTTCTTTGATGGCTCAGCCTTTGCGCAACCTTTTCAACATATCTTACAGAACAGAAGTATTTCCGTCTTGCTGGAAGGGGGCAAATGTCCATCCAGTATCTAAAAAGGGCGATTCCATGAACCCTGCAAGCTACCGTCCCATTGCAATATGCTCTACTATTTCAAAAGTTTAAGAGAGCGTAATACTCTTCAAAGCTATGAACCATCTGGAACACAACCAACTGCTCAGTGACCGTCAATAGTGTTTCCGTAGGGCTCACTCTACTGGTGATCTTATGGCGTTCTTCACATAAAAAAGATTCAATGCGTTCACTTTTTCGGCGAGAGCAGGGTTCTTGCTCTATATATTTCAAAAGCGTTTGACCGAGTGTGGCATAACGCGCTCGTATCGAGACTTATTGCATATGGTTTTGGTGGCAGGTTTGCTCGATGGATCAAGGACAGAACGATTCGTGTCATAGTTGACGTTATTTTGTTCCAAGAGTACGCTATCAGCGCAGAGGTACCGCAGGGTTCAGTTCTATCGCCAACGACCTTCTGTCGTTGACACATATCTCAATACATGCGGACGACACACAGTGCGCTTTTTTTAATTTTTCATTTTTAGGATGACTTTTGGGTTTTTTTTTTTTATTAAATTTTTTAAAAAGATATTTTTGTTCATTAGATTATAAAACATGTATTATAAATGTGGTATTAAAAAACTTGAAAACCATACAATACATGGTTTTTTTATAAAATTCGTCAAAGTTTAAACTGTTTTAATAAAAATAAGCTGAATTAATAATGTCAAGTTTAAACAATAATAACTTCGAGCAAAAAAATCGCGCTTAGGTTGAATAAGTTCAAGTAAGCGACAATAAAGTTAGAAAATGAGAAGTAACATTGATCATCGCACAAAACAGCACTATATTAAGTATGGCCAAGTTTTCGATTGTCGTAAAATTGCAATGCCTTAGGATTATTAGGCCCAGACAGAAATTTTAGATTATATTTTTAGGGGTCAAATAAAGATCTTTCGGTTTTTTTATTTTTTGTCTACAATAAAACTATGATCAACAAAAAAATTCCCTTCCCCTCAAAAAAAAAAAAAACAAAACCAGAAATAGTTAACTTTAATGTTGAAAATTTTAGTAAAAATTAACTATGGAATTCTTTAAATTATTTTAAGAAATTCATTCAAATTTTTAACTGCTTAATAACAGCTTAATTAAGATTTAAATTCTTTTAAGCAATTCATTTAAATTTTTAATTGCATAGCAATAGCTTAATTAAGTCTTTAAATAAAATATTGATGAAGCAATGAAAAAAATTAAACGCTTAATAATAACAACTTTTGATTGTGGGGCGTATGAGTAATTTTAATTTCATTGAATGAGCAACAAATGTTAGCTTGCCTTACTTACACATAAGCAAAAAAAAATCAAATAAATATCATCCATTCACTTTTTGTTCTACTGAAGTCATGCTTAAATTTTCACAAATTTTCTGAATTACGTCCAACAAGCAGCATTGCTTCAAAAGCCGGATGCAACATGCTGCTGGTCACTGAACTACAGAGCACAGCCGGAAAAACAGAATTAATGATGGGTTGAACAAACGACCAGACGAGTGAGTATGTGTTGCAGGTATGTGTATATGTTTGTGTGTGTGTGCAGTGTTTAGTAATATAGAGAATAAATTATGATGACGATGCTAATGTTGATGATGACGGCGATGATGATGATAGGTTGCTCTCTCCGGGGGGCATCAATTGAGACGGATATATTTGTTGCTATATTTTTAAAAGGACCATTCATTTTCATTAAAATTTTGCAGCAGCTGATAAGCTTAAAAATACTTCTTTTTTTTAAAGGAAAGCACATGCATCATAGTACAACAAAAAGGATTGCATATAAATGATGGAAGAACAACATTGCATCGTTGCAGGCGCTGTAGACGTCGCCGCAAACATAAATACAGGCTGTTGTATCAAAGCTTAAATAATTTGTTTAAAAGAAAAACAAATTTGCATGTAAGAGTGTGTTGCACTGTGCTTTAATCAGTGTATAAATGAGTACATGTGTGCATGTGTGTATATGTATGTGTATTTGTGGCAGTAAGTTTGTGCTGCTTTGCCGAGTATTTAACTCTCTTTTTTATTCAATTAAAAACTTAATGCAAAGACATTTAAGCTGAGTGCTTCGCATGTGTAAAAGTTTTATGAACAAGTTGCTTTTTAATTCATTTATTTGCGCATTTTAATTAAAGGCTGATTTGTTTGTGTGCTGATATAGAGCTGAATGTGTGTATGTTGTTTGTGCAACACTCTGCATAAAAGCTCTTCTCAACGCGTGCTCAATTGCAAAAGCATTGATTGATTCAAGTGTAGCAAGGATTTATAAAATTTCAAGCTATCAAAATTGAAGCAAAATTTATTTGCTAAGTATATTGTAGAGAGCTGTTACACATTTGACAATTTTTAAAGCGATATGAGATGCACTTTGTTTCATATTTTACTCCTACGCAAGTTTTATCGTAGTTCGATATTAGCCCTGCATTGATTTAGAAGTGACACATGCAGCGTTATTAATGCGAGTTTAAACTCTAGTCAAATTTAACTGTGGTTAAATCATCAAAATTGAACATTTAAACTCGGTTTAACTAGATATTTTAGCATTCGTTGACGTTAAATTGACTCAAATTATCATATCATGTGTTTCTTTTTTGCATAAACCGAGTTTAAACGTCCAATTTTGGTGAGTTAGCCTTAGTTAAGTTTGACTAGATTTTAAGCTCGCATTGAAAAATTGCCACTAAAAAAGCTTTGCTAACAGTGGGAATTGAACCAACCAACCAATCAAACTGTTGACTTGGCTAAAGTTAAAACATAACCTTTTAGACTCTTGTGCCAAAAATAAACTTGCCCGATGTATAAGTCAATAGCAGAATTTTTGTAGTTTTTCTGTATACAAACCTGTATGCATAATAAAGCATGAAATATCGTCCCAAATACAACATATTTATATCACAAACGATGAAAAGACTTCTAAAAATTGCATATCAACATCATCGAAGTAAAGAATTTTTTATTGGAGAAAAAACTTTTAAATTTTTTAGTTTTGTAATCGGAACCATTTTGCTAAAGTTGATGTAGAACACATACGTACTTAGTAATACTCGTGTTGTAAACCTATACATTAAGTTTTGTAAAGATTTCCATATAATTAGTTTCAATATTAATTAGTGCCTTGTCCTAAAGCAAGAATTAGGTGAGTATTTAACCATACAAAGCAAATTAAATAATTACATGATTAATTACCTGCCACCAACAGACATTTCAGTTTTATGACAAAGAAATTATTGTCATAACAAGAATTATTCATTGCAACTATTTAATTATAAAAAGTGTTGTTTGTGGAATTTGAAGGAATATCTACGAAATTGTAAAGTTCAGTGAACTCCGTTTGTGCATTTTTTTAACCAATTTTGGTTCTTGCATTATTCAAATTTAACTTTCATTCCATTAGAGTTTTATTTTGTTTTTATTCTTTAGTCAGTTATTAATTATTAATAAATATTATTCAATTTTTATTCAACTATTTAGAAACTTGAAATTAAAATCAAATGTTTATTTAAAAAAAATATTTTCTAAAAAACATAAACAGTGGCTCACAACGAAAGTCGGGCAGGCATTTCTTAGCATTTTCGCATTGGTTTTAGAAATGAAAATGTATGAAGAATATTGCATTATAAATTTTTTTCAAAAATTTATTTTTTGGTAAACAAAATTAAACAGAAACATAGTTAAAAAATTAGAACATAACGGTGAAACAAATTTAAATCGAAACAAACCTATAAAAACGAGCTCACATTGAAAGTCGGGTAAGTAAAGAAAAAGTGCAAATCATGGTCCGTAAACCGTTATTCCTGCTTTAAACTCTTTATTGCTGTTGGAATAACTTCAGTCAAACGCAAAACTTAAAAAAATAAATATTTCTCGAAAAGTGAATTAATCAACACTGGCACAAAGGCAGCTCGTGATAGATTATTATTTGAAAGGAAAATTCGAGCGACAAATTTCACAAATCGCCTTAAAAAGTAAATCAACAATGCACGATATAATCAAGCATTATATATATACAAGATAAGAGAATATGCAATAAAGAACGTACAGTAGCTAAAAATATACTTAGCTCCAAAGATGAAAGGTATTTGTTAAGAGAAATAATAAAAGACCTATTTTTATTTGCACTAAAACTAGAGGTCATGTTACAACTCAATTTGAAAAAAAAGTGCACACTCAGCAACAATTTGAAGAGTTTTGAGAAAAAAAAAATGTTTAAATTGAGGAGTAGCACGAAAAAAACACTGTATTAGAAAGAAAAATATAATAGAACGCCCCAATGTCATGCACGAGCAGATGACCAAATACTTTCTATTCTGGAGCAAGGTTAATAAAACAGAAAACATTAGGATCTTTAACACTTTTAAACAATAAACTTTTAGTACAGGTTTTTTTTACCGATGAGACTTTATTTAATTTATATGGTTCAGATGGAAAGCGAAAATCGAATGAAAATTTCTCAATAAAAATTCTAAACATACGATTAAGCATGGTAGAGGATCTTTCATGGTTTGGGGCTGCGTCTGATGTTGGAAGGATTCATTTTATTGAAGGTATAATGGACTAAAATATGTTTCTTCACATTCTCATGGCGCAAGTAAAAGAAAGTGCGGGTAAATAAGGAATTGCAGATAATTTTTAGTCTTACCAAGACAATGACCTGAAACATACGACGCTCTTGGTAAAGAATTGTGTACTTAATATATGTCCAAATATCATAAAAACAACCTCACAAGGCCCAGATTAAAATGTTATAGAACATCTATGAGATGAACTTTAACCCTGAGTGCAGTATCAGAGATGGGCAACTAAAGATCCAATCCTAAAAAAAGTATCCTAAGTGAAGAGTGGAATCAGATTGGAGCTGAAGTTTTTAAAAAGTTGGTTGCACCCATTTTAAAAAGGCTGCAGGAAGTCATATAAGGAAAAGGATTGGCAACAAAATATTCAATTCTTAGTTTTAGCATTGAATTCCTTAACTGCCCGACTTTCAATGTAAGCTCGTTTTTAAAGCGTTGGTTTGATTTAATTTTGTTTTGCCTTTATGTTCTAATTTTTTAACTATTTTAATTTTGCTCACCAAAAAAAAAAGTTTTGAAAAAAATATTTACTCCAAGTTTCTTCTTACATTTTCATTTCTGAAACCAATGCGAAAGTACTAAGAAATGCCTGCCCGACTTTCGTTGTGAGCCACCGTATGCATATTCTTAATCTTTTCAATGTTCCTGAGGATGAATGTACAAGGACAAGAAGAAGAAAATTAAGAATGTGCATTTTTAAATGAAATTAGCTAGTTGTTTTTGGTTTAATATAAACCTCCCTCAACTTCAATACACTTATTTCAATAATCTTCCAATAACTTTATATCATCTTCATAATAATTTTCCGAAATATACGCAAAAGACTGTTCCATGGCTGCAACAGCTCCTTCATTCAACGAAAAACGCTCACAAAAGAGATTTTTTTTCAAGTTTCTGGAGAGGTAGTAGTCGCTCGGTGTCAAATCTGGTGACTACAGTGGGTGTTGAAGCAATTCGATTTGTCTTGATGACAAATAACTTTTTTTTCTTCCGTAAAGCAGGTGTTTTCTCATAAATTTTTTTCATTTAGCTTATCCAATAGGTAGCAATAATATTCAGAGTTCATTGTTTTAATCAACAAAATCCTTTTTGCATCGCAAAACACCGATCCCATAACAATTGTTTGCCGATCGTCTTGACTTCACTTGTTTTGTACGTGGACAACCAGCCTTAGAGCACTGTAAACGTTTTTGTTTCAGTTAAGGATCACGGTGGTTAATAAAAGTCTCATCCAAACTTATAAGATCACTAACAAAATCAAAATATTTTTTAGATTTTGGAATACATTTTTTTTTGAATTGTTGCTTTCTGCTTGCGGCTGTTACACCAAGATAATATAAAATTAGAAATATTTCTTTGTATGGATTCGGAATCGAACTCGAACCCTTTGATTGATAGTCCTATACACTACAAACTGATCCAATATTATTCGTTGCGTTAGTTGGTTTATTCAATATTAAGTATTAACTGAAGACATGTTGCACCAGATAGCATCTTAGTGTTTAACAACTGTTTAGCCTGAAAGTATGCACATCTTAATACATAAAAGGCAAGCTGCTGCTTCGCACACATTATTTCTCAAATTGTAATTATTTTTTGAAAGTAATTTTACAATACACACCAGAGAACTGCACAAACCTACTTGAAGTTCAAGCCTTTTCAAGTACTTGAATTCAAGTATGTATCCAAACTTGAAAAAGCCAGCTTTAGCCAGTTTGCAAAAAAACCAAGCAGATACAAGTCATATTCATGCTTGCTCGTTGGCTTGGCTTGTTTAGGCTTACTTTGTCGGAAGCTTGAAAAGCTTGAAATGATCGGCACAAGCTTGTAAGCTCGCAAGTATCCAATTAATTGAATTTAAAGCAAGTATCCAAAAACTTCAATGAGCTTGTGTAGGAAAAGCTTAGGCGTATTATGACTTTTAAGGGTTCTGTGGACTCCGTGGTTGGCAATTTTAGGGGGTAGATGATTTCGGATCTGATGTCAGAATTTAAAATTCAAGATGGCGGATAGAGTTGCCACCTAGATTTTTGGGTATTTTTTGCGAATTCTTTTAATTTTGAAATTCTGACAACGGATTTGATTTCGATTATAATGTCACAAATTTATAATTTAAGATGAGGTTAAGGTTGCCACCTAAATTTTTAACACAGTATTGCCACCTAATGTTATGTGTTTTTATGAGTTTATAACATTATTTAATAGTGTTAGGGAGTCACTGATTTCGAATCTGAAGTCAGAATTTAAAAGTTCAAGATGGTGAGTAGGGTTTCCACCTTAATTTTTAGTATTTTTATGAATTCGGGGCTGGCAAAAAAAAGTATTCCAAAAATGGTTCGCTTAATCCGAATCCGTTGTCAGAATTTCAAAATAATAATATTTTGAAAAAAGGGTTGCCACCTATTAATATGTCTTTTTAAGAGTTTTAAACGTCATTTATCAGTGTTATGGAGTCACTGATTTCGAATCTGAAGTCAGATTTTAAAATTCAAGATGGGGGATGAATTCAAGATGAATTCGGGTCTGGCAAAAAAATTGTATACCAAAAATGGTTCGCTAAATCCGAATCCATGATCAGAATTTTAAATTAAAAAATTTTTATCATAATAGGGTTGCCACCTAGAAGTATTTTTTTCAAAAGTAAAAGCAACCCTTTTATTTAAAAATTTTATAATTTTGAAATTCTGACAACGGATTCGGATTCAGCGATCCATTTTTGGTATACCATTTTTTTGCCAGCCCCGAATTCATAAAAATACAAAAAATTAAGGTAGCAACCCTATCCAACATCTTGAATTTCAAAAGTCTGACTTCAGATTCAAAATCAGTGACTCCATAACACTGATAAATGACATTTAAAACTCTTAAAAAGATATATTATTAGGTGGCAACCCTATTATTTTAAAATTTTATAATTTTGAAATTCTGACAACGGATTCGGATTCAGCGACCAATTTTTGGTGTACAATTTTCTTGCCAGCCCCTCATTATTCATAAAATTAAAAAAATTAAGGTGGCAACCCTACCCACCATCTTGAATTTTAAAATTCTGACTTCAGATTCAAAATCAGTGACTCCCTTACACTGTTAATGATGTTTAAAACTCTTAAAAATACATAACATTAGGTGGCAATACTGTGTTAAAAATTTAGGTGGCAACCCTAGCCTCCATTTTAAATTTTAAAACTGTGACATTATATTTGAAATCAAATCCGTTGTGAGAATTTCAATATTTAAAGAATTCGCAAAAAAACCCAAAAATTTAGGTGGCAACTCTATTCGCCATCTTGAATTTTAAATTCTGACATCAGATCCGAAATCATCTACCCCCTAAAACTTCCAACCAAGGAGTCCACAGAACCCTTAAAAGTCATAATACGCTTAAGCTTTTCCTACACAAGCTCAATGAATTTTTTGGATACTTGCTTTAATTGGATACTTGCCTTCAATTTCAAGCTTTTTTTGCCGAAGGCATCAAGCTTTCCTTTACTTGAAACTTCGTGCCGTTCGCTTGTAAGCTAGCATACTTGCAAGTCACAAGCTGCAGTGGGCTTATTTATATTCAACTACAAGCTATACTTGATTCAAAATTATCAAACTCAAGCTAGCTTGAACTTGTATTTTAAGCAAGTACTTGAAATAGACTTCAAGTAGGCTTGTCCAGTTCTCTGATACACACTGTTCTCAAAAATGATCAGTCTGAAAGTATACACAGAAAATATTTTTGATACTTATCAGTGACAATATTGGGTTTTTACAATAGTACGTTTTTGATCTAACTACCTCTTTTTTTCAACCTTTTATAAAAAAGTTATGGCGAATTAAATTAAATTCTTTTAAGTCGATTGTACCAATGTACAAAATATAATTGTATCAGCTGCAAAACGACACCTAAGTTGATACGTATTGAGGTTGCAAGGCCAGTTTGTAAATTTATGTATGAATGTTACCAATCTCGACTTTTTGCACTTTTACACTTGAACTAATTTTTCAACACTGCTTCAATACGTAAAGTGTTATTTACAGTGGTACATTTGTATTTTGCAAAAATCAAGTGTATAAAAAATCAAGCTTTCAAAAGAGAAAAAGTGCTTTCGGCAAAATACTCCAAAAAGGAAGTGTTCGAAAGACCTGTCGTAGGATTGGCTTTTATACTAGTAAATAAATAAAACTATATAGTTTTGTTTTTTTTATTTCTTTATGGTATTTTTAATTACTGTAAAATCAGTAAATAAATTGTCAGTGCATTTTTATAGAATCAGTATAGAATCTGTTTTAAAAACTCTTTGCTCTGATTAATACACAAGTATTTGCTATAAAAAAAAATCTACTCCATACAAACCCAGTGGCGAAAGTAGACTTTGAAGATGTTGTCTTTGAAACCGTCTTTGACGGAGTAACAATACGGATTTTTAGCTGACCTGTCTTCAAAAATTCAGGAGCAAAATAAATCGTATGAAATATTTGTCAACAAACTTTTTTTTAATTTTTTATATACATATATTTTGATATATTAGTATAGAATTGTATTTTGCGTTTTATATAAACTTTCTGACCATTGTTTTGATGGATTTGTCATGGGCTCGAAACGGGCTCGAATCGGTTTTTGTGCACATTGGGAACTCAATCAAATCCTGTGTTCCTCTCCACAAACTTTCCTTCAACCATGAACTAAAACGTTTCGTCGTAAATTGATGTGTTTTAAAGTTGTTCTTGTTTAAAAAATAAGTAATGAAAGGTTCAAGTGTAGGACCATGGTACCGGTAGTCAAACGAGCTACAACTTAACTATCGAGGCTATCTAAAATACTTACATAAAAATATAAATTAATAATGTATAATGTAGTGGAAAAAAATGCGACTTTCCTATGAATTTATAAATGCAATGTTGGACAATGTATCATATTTCTTTTGGTAAGTCATTTTCTGCAGAGAGGTGAAGGCCGATCAGAAATATTAATTTCAATTAAAAAACATTCTGTGTCAGATAGTATTTTAACCCCGGGCCACTTACTTAACCTGTTTGATGACACGGCTGCCACAATGATGGAATTTAATAAAGTTTATTAATATTTTTCTCATTTGTTTCTTTTAGCTTAAATTCAATCATTTTTTTCTGGCAAACCTGCCTACAGTCACTAGATAGGCTCTTATTTCGTATCAAAAATTCCTGCATTATTTATGCTGATTCATTTAATTGATGAAATTAATTCAGAATATCTTCAGCTTTCAACCGTGTTAATTTTTGCTATCGAACTTAACTTTTGTTTGTGTATTAAATGCTCTTTGTATACTACTTTACTTTATATTCCAATTTTGTTTTTTGCTACATAAAGCGTGAAATGAGAAAATTGAGTGCTATTTGGTAACGTCAAGCAGAAGCCAAGCCAAGCCTTACAGCCAGACAACTTAATACAACATTAAATGCATTGCTGAATAAAGAAAAAAAAACAAATAAGGCGAATTCCCGCTGGACGTGTTTTTAAATGAGAAAATTACATTTTAACTCAAATGAATTTGCATGCAATCGAAATCGGACACGAAAGATCAGATGTGCGAGAAGTAGGTTAGTAGGCATAATGAAAGATTTTTATGAATCTGTAGGCTGGATAAATGACAGTGGTGGTCATATAACTATATTTAAACATTAATAACACAAAATTGTAAGCTTACAATGAAATTGAAATGTTAATTTAGGAATGTTTAAGGCAAACAATTATTTGAAAATTTATATTTTTTTTAAAATTATTATAATCAATATTGTGGCACTAGGAAAAATCGCCCAATGAAAAATGGCCCAAAAACATAAATGAAAAATCACCCAAATGAAAAATAACCCAACTGAATGAAAAATTGCCCAAAAAAAAAAACGAAAAATCGCCCAAAAAAAATGAAAAATCACCCAAAAAAAAGGGCTCAAAAAATAAAATGAAAAATCACCCAAAAAAAAATGAAAAATTACCCAATTATAAAAAATTTTTTCAATGTTTAATTATAAACAAGAACAATAACAGACATTAATATATGGTATAAATCAATAAATTATAAAAAAAAATTGTTCAGTTCCATTGACTTCTTGCCTGCAATACGGGCAGTTGTATATGTTAGAACCATCGGCCAAACTTTGCGCTTGTAGCTTCAAGACACACTCGTCACAAAACTTTAAATGTTTGCATGGTAGCAAACCTGTATTTGCCGGTAAATCCTCGCAAATAATGCACAACGGAGTGTTGGAATTTCTGTTCTCATTTCGTTCTTGCTCGTCGTTCTCTTGATCTTGCTCGTCTTCTTCTACCATTTCTTCATCGCCTTCAAAAATGTCCTCATATGGTTCCCAATCGGTACAAATTTCATTTTTTGGGAACACCATTCTATTAAAAATGTCATAACTGTTATTTTTCCAACCTCCAGCGCCTCACTTGCTTCCATTATTTTTTTTTTTTTTTGACTTTTCTGCATACTCTCTCTTAACGCTTTTGGTCCCAAGAGCATTGGCGTCGGAAGCGGGGGGGAAAGGTGGGCAGTTGCCCCCCCACTTTTTTAGCTAGATAAACAATTTAAAAGGAAAAGTTATTCAAAATATCAGTTTTTTTACAACGATAATATTTTTGTATTATGTATTTTCCTCTTCTTTCTCTCTTCTGCATGTTTCATGTGAAGAAATTTTGGTGAACTTTTTTTCACCACCATTTGTACTGCCCCCCATTTGTACTTCCCCCCCAGATGAAATTCGCTTCCGACGCGATTGCCCAAGAGTACCTCCGCTCTCAATGAGGAGATGGAAAGCACGACTTTTCATAAACTCCTCGTCCCGAATAACTCGCACAAATTTAAAGAAATGGCCGCTTTTAGGGATTTGCCGACCCAGTATCCCATTATATGCTTCGACTGCACTTGTCGACTTTGTTGTAAGTTTAAACACTGAAAACTTCTCAGGTTTTATCTGGAAAAGACAATTTTAAGATGCAATCAGAGTATAAGTTTAATATTTTTAGTTATAAAAAATACCTTTCTCATCCAAAAGTTTTTAAAATAGCCAAAAAATTCATAGAATTTACGGTCTGTATCGAATTTGGATATATCCTCTTTTAATAAACAAAATGCCAGTTTAATAGATGCCGGTGGAAGCAATGGAAGCGATAAAAATTTGTGATATGCGATCGAAGCTTTTTTTCGCCCTGATGAATGCAGCAAGTTCTTTAAAGCTAATTACTATTTTGTGTCGGAGCGCCTGGCAAAAATGAAACCAGCATCCATTGCATTTGGAAGAGGAATACACGTTCCGAATCGAACTCTGCAACGCCGTTTCGAAATCGGTCATGAAGCTTTTCGCTTGTAAATCAAAGATATTGTTGTTAATATATTTGAACACACTTTCGTACGCCTTTTTCGTACGTTTGTCCATTAAAATACAAAATAATGGGAATATCTAAGAAGAAAAACATATTATTTTTAAAAAATTAAAAGTTTATATTCAATATGATTTAAAGATACTTTTTCACCCAGATAATCAATATGAATTATAAGCAGTTGATTAAAGCAGCCATGGGGTACAATTTTGAATGTGCCATCAATCAGATAGTTGCGCTGATTTCGCGGTATGTTTGTTTCAATCAATTTTCCAATCCTCTCTGAATAAAAAATGCAGTACGCAAATCCATTTTCCTAGATGGATGCTTTGAAAAAATGAGATTGGTTCTCCTCGTGCTTGCTTAGTCCATATGTTGTCATTACATGTTCTGTGCTGAATGATTCAACGACTTGTAGTGGTGTCATAGGAGACTTTATAAAAACTTTGCTTGTCAGATATTGCAGACCGCGTTGCATTTTTGGAAAGTGCAAATTTTGAGTTGCTTCTTGATGGCTGTGTGCAAGAGTAGAGGTGTGTTAGTGTTTATTGTGGCAACGATAAAAAATAACTTACATCGAATTCACACGTTGATAAGCTGAGCGTATGCAGCTCATTGCATTTGTTCTTCCAAGTTCGCCTGCATTTTCGATGCAGTCTTGCTTTATACTTGATAAAGCTTTCAACTCCAGGAAAAAAGACTCTTGATTGGCATGATTGTGCTCTTTAGAATTTTTGCTCTGCACTACACTGACACCGCCTCCAACAATAAAGTCCACACGCGCACTGCATTGCTTATTGTAACACGTATAATAATGTTTGTATTCGGTTTTGGATTTGATTTTGAATAATTGCTTTTTTTCTGGTAGATATAAAATATGACTGTCCACTTTTTTGCCACGCACAAACTCGAACTCAAAATTTGCCATTTTAATTATTTTTTAAGAAAGTAAACCGTTTTGCGCGTAAACTGAAGTTCGATTGAAATTTTATTTTTTTTAAAAAAAAAAATTAGCAAGTAAAAACAACAAGTATTAAACATGAATAATGACCCAAAACAAATGAAAAATTGCCCAAAAGTAAAATTCAATTACACACAAAATACGAAAAATCGCCCAAAAAAAATGAAAAATGACCCAATTTTGTATGAAGAAATTTTGGGCGATTTTTCATTGGGCGATTTTTCCTAACGTCCAATATTGTTGTACAACTATTCAAGAGTAGTTATTAGATTAGGTAGTAGTTAAAAATAAATTAATATTGTTGTACAACTATTCAAGAGTAGTTATGAAAAAAAATTCAAATCAATCCCTCTTATAATACAGAGTCTACAGCACTTCAAACCCGGTGCGCCAGAGTAACTTTAAACGCGTTTTTTTCGAAACATACTTTTTCAAAACGGGCCGCATTCCTGCCAGAGTTGGGTGTAGTGCACTAAATTTGCAATTTCAGCTTACATGTACTGATAGTGTAAAATTATTCTCTATCTTCTTTTATTTTTGACTGCTGAATTGAAAAATAAAAGCCTCACTATACATGAGTGATAGTGATAGTGAAAAATTTCTCACTCAAATTCATGTAAGAATAGTGGAAAAAAAATGTTTACAGCTTAGTGGAACATTTTTTTTTGCACTAAATAAATAGTGCAAAAAAATACTTGCACCAATTGTGGTACAGCACAAAAAGTTATCACTCAATTAAGAGAAAACAGGAATAGTTTACTTGTAGTATTGAGTATCTAAATATTACACAGAAATTTGTATGTTTCTATGCTATTCTTAGTAAAATAAATATAAAAATATTAAATAAAACAAGAAAAATAAGCTATGCTAACAATTATTTGCTGTAAGCAATTTAACTTTCATGAAACTATTATTTTAAATAACACCAATTTTATATAAACTTTCTATCTGATCCTAGCTTGTTGATGCTCATTTAGAGCTTTTCTTCGTAAAAATATATGACCAGAAGCTCGAAAAATAGTTTTTCTTGATTATAGATTTTTTTTTAATTCGAGTCTAACTGAAATAGTTTTAAAACCAGTCATATTTGAAAGTTGAGTGGAAAAGCTTTCAATTGCAGCTTTCATTTAGTGGCTGTTCAAATTTTGCACTATTTGAGTGCAGTGGAGATTTAGTAACTACCACTCAATTTAGTTATAGTGCAACAATAAAACACTACCACTAAAATCCCTAGTGATAGTGAAGAGATGCTTCACTATCACTAAGCCGTTAAAAAATAGTGAAAAATAGAATTTCTTTCAATATATTTTAGTGCTAGTGAAAGGCTGAGTGCACTCAACATTTAGTGCACTACGCCCAACTCTGATTCCTGCAAACAAACTAATCGAACAATTTTAATATTTTTTTTAAAAATCATTTATAATGTTATTCTACATCCCATTCACCAAATTTAGCGTCTTTGGAAAATTTGTCTTGTTTTTACACGCAACAATATGGCCAAAAATAGCGTGAATTTTTTATTTTTTTTTCTTTGACGCTTTATAATTTTCTTAATTCTATTTTGATAAATGAAGTTTATTCAAGGGTCTACTTTCGAATGCATTTTGTTTTTTTTCAGATGATTTGGAGCCAAGTGATGATGTGGCCCGATCTTCATTTTCTTTTACAACTATATGTAACAAAAAATTTTTTATTTAAACTGATGATGGAAAATTAATATGGATATTACATTTTTTGTGTATATAACATACTTTTTTAGAAAACATATTCTAAAATATGCCTTAATTTCAATCGCTGTTGCCTTAAACCTCCCCTAAACCTACCTTACCTAAATTAATAAGAATCATTTATACATATTTTTTTTACTTTGTTGACATATAAATTAATATGTACATTTGTTTATTATAAAAAAATTAAAAAATAAATTTTTTTATTTTATTATATTATAATAAATGCTTTAATTTATTAAGTTAAAAAAATAAAGATTTAGTATAAGGCTTTTTTATTAAAAAATTTTTTAAATGACCTTGTTATTTATTATGTATACAAATTCTAAATGTTTGATAGTTTTAAATCATACTTGATTTTAAATACAAATTCTAGTTGTTTGATAGTTAAAAATCGTTTATTGAGCTTTTGGTCAAGGTTAGAACAATTAATTGTTCTAACGAATCTTTCCAAAGAAACAACAACAACGTTTTTAATATGACTCGTTAGAACAATTAATTGTTCTAACCGTGACCTAAAGCTCAATAAACGATTTAAACTATCAAAAAACTAGAATTTGTATTTAAAATCAATTTTTACTTCAAACTATCAAACATTTAGAATTTGTATTTAAATCATATAAGATCAACATAATTTTTTAAATTTAATAAGTAATGTGCAAATGCTTCTTTATAAAAACAAATAAAAAACTGCTTTTATTTTAAAAAAAATAAAAAAAAATTAATATCAAAAAAATTAAATAAAATTAAAAAATTCTTTCTGAAAATATGTTATAAAAAAAGTTGGTTCTCTGACAAAATTTGTAAAGATGTTATAACATTGAAAACTTTCAATATTTTCTTAAAAAATCGAACCAATCTTTAATGTGTTTTGAAAATACATTTTATCTATTAAAAAACGAAACTTTCCAATTAAAAAATTTTCTACTTCAGTTTCAATGAAATTGTCGGCCATTTTAGTCTATTGGATAGTGCGCTAGACTATCAGCCCAGAGATCCCTGGTTCGAATCTGGGTTCGCGCAAGGTTCTTTTCAATTTCTTTGTTCTTTGCTTCATTTAAAATTTATGGAAAACTAAAAATCCACAACTAAAATTCAGGAATAAATCAATCCACAACAGGAATAAATAAGGGCTGGAAATGCTTTCCGAGGTTAATGCAATACACTAGCCTAGGTTAAAAGCAATTCAAATTGTCTTTCACGGTTGTTTCGCCTAATCAATAATTTACGTATGGTTCCTTAACAAAAAAACATCCACAAAAAAAGGCACAAAATTCTATGCTCATTATCAGGACTAGGATTTCGATGACATGTCATCTTTTTTCTGCTGCTTCAAAGACATTTCCTGGTTATCTAGAACGTCCATTTATGTTTCCTACATTCCAAATATGAAAAGCTTTTAGGTCATTTTATCGTAATTTTTACTAGTTTTAGGGCATTATTTGGTCATTTTGAACGAATTTTGAGTTGTTTTACTGTCATTTTTGGACATTTTTAATTTCTAGACCATTTTTCGAGTTTTTAGGTCATTTTAGCGAAATTTTCTTAGAATTTTTTTTCGTTTTTTTTTTTTGTTCGTATTAAAAAATGTAAATTTTTAAACATCCTTTCCTTTAACAATAGAGTATTTTCAATCAAAAACATTACCTATCGAAAAAGTAGTAGCTTTGTTTATAGACCTCGATGAAAAAACCTCTGCACGTGGTGAAACTGACGAAAGGGTATGTAGAAAAATGAAACAAGTGTTAGATAAAAGCTCAGGATATGCTAGTTTTAATTAACTCTATTTTTAAGCTATATTGCCTAAATATTAGGAGGTAAAAATATTTATAGTATGAAATTAGCAGAGGAACCTACATCCGATGACATTTAAATATTTTCCTATCGTAAGTGCAGAAGTAGAAAGAAGTTTTTATGTTTACAAAAACATTTTGCCAGACAATCGACGTTCCTTCAATTTTAATAACTTAAAACTGTACTTTGTAATATACTGTAATGCCATGTATAAAAACTTTATACAATAAATTTTAAATTTAGTAATGTTTTATTTTTAAAGCATTATTTTTTCATGTAATTTTTTGCGTTTTTTAGGTAATTTTTGTCAGTTTTAAGATAATTTTCTGCAGTTTTTTTTTCATTTTTTTCATTTTTTAGGTCATTTTCTGCATTTTTTTAGGTCATCAAAATCCGAGCCGTGCTCCTTAATATTAAAATTTAGTAACTTGGTTCTTCGTATGATGTAATCATTTTTTGCTTTTACAAAAAGTTAAAACTAATATCGAATTGTGAATATAAAAATTGGAACCTTACATTTTCGAATTATAGATATTTATTTAAACTGATAATGGATTTTAATGATAATAAGACCAGAAAGACCTCACCCAATATTTGACATAGCACAGTTCGTCAAATTATGAATTTTTGAAATGGTTAGCAATTTTTGCCTTACAAAATGTTCTTAGTCAAAATATACTAAGCACATTATACCATGTAAAAAATGTACCAATTTTTGAATTTTTTCATTGGATATATTGCATTTACTTGAAATTTCTTGCAAATCAATCTTTATACATATTTTTATTAACTAGATCTAAAGCCCTGTCCTACGAGGGGTTAAAAGCATTTAGAGTAAAAAATATGACAAAAACTTTATTGAATTTTTACACATCACTTTTAAGTATCTGGGCGACCGAGCTTAGCTCGCCTTCCCGCCAAAACCAATGCATGTATTTAAATTTTTTTTCTTTTTGATTATATATCGATATAACAATTAATGTGCTTATAACAACAGCAACATTTTCACATCACAGTTTAAAAGTGCGTATAGCTCCATTAAATGTACGAAAATCATTTAATGAAAAAAATTATTAGTATGTAATACTTCTGTTGCAATTGTATACATCCAACCCAAATGTTAATAGTTTTATGGTAATTTTGAGTAAGTTTTTTTTCCACAAAAAATTTTTAATTCTGAGTTAATTAGAAATGAAAAAATGTAATGAGTTATTGAAGAATAACGGTACTTTTTTACTCTTTCATCAAAATTATCGTTTTGCAGTTGCATTTCTACAAATCCAGTTTCTATAAATCTCAAGATAATTGAAGCGTGTAAAATTGTCGCACAAAAGCTTGTGACTTTTAAGAGAAGGGTGTTTTAGTTAGGATGTGATAAAACTCACCTTTGCACGGCGGGAAATCCTTTTCGCTTATCGAGAAGAGGGAGCTATTTCGCAAAGTGGAGCTTTTGCTGACCGAGATGAACTCGCTTATTACCTTTCTGATGATTCTTCCCAGTACGTCCAAATAAGGAAAGGGTGATGTTTAATTTTAAATACAATTTAAAGTTTTATTGAAAAAAATGGTCTTGAAGCCAAGCACGATACCTTACTCTAAGGTCGTGTTAGAAGCGAGAGAGTCAAAAAACGGAAAAAGCAATAAAAAACGCAAGTTGGCAGCCGGAAAATCGGCCATAGCGAAAGGCTGTGTATATAAAAAATCATATAAAATAAGTACAATGTTAAATTACCAAGGTTTAGGTTCAAAGTTTGATGTTGGCAAACATTGAAACGTCGCGTCGACAAAACGTTTAAAGTTTATTTCTGTTTTGGAATATACAGGATTGTGTGCGTGTGTGTATTTTTTTATATGTCACGTGCAATCAGATTAACAGATATTAAAGGGGGAAAGATACTTACTTACTTAGTTGGCGCTACAACCGTATGTCGGTCTTGGCCTCATCTAAGAATTTGCGCCAGCCATTTCTGTCTTTCGCTTGCTGGCGCCAGTTGGAAATTCCAAGCATCGTCAGGTTGTCCTCTACTTGGTCTTTCCAACGAAGATGCGGTCGTCCTCTTCTGTGTTGACCACCGCTGAGTACCGAATCGAATGTTTTCTTCACTGGAGCATCGTCTTTCATGCGCTGAACATGACCAAGCCAGCGAAGCCGCTCGATTTTAATGCGCTGAACATGACCAAGCCAGCGAAGCCGCTCGATTTCAATGCGCTTGACTATGTCAATGTCAGCGTACAGCTCATACAGTTCATCATTCCACCGTATTCGGTACTCGCCATTGACGCAGATTGGTCCGTAGATCTTACGAAGAATCTTTCTCTCGAATGCTCCTAAAGTCTTTTCATCTTAACTGCTCAGCGTCCAGGTTTGTGATGCATAAAGTAGGACGGGCATGATGAGCGATTTATAGAGCGTGATTTTTGTTCGTCGAGAGAGGGCTCTGCTTCTCAATTGCCTACTGAGCCCAAAGTAACACCTATTGGCAAGAGTTATTCTTCGTTTGATCTCAATGCTGATGTCGTTGGTTGAGTTAATGCTGGATCCCAGATAAACGAAGTTCTTCACAACCTCGAAGGAGGTATTGTCAACGGTAACGTGGGTTCCAAGACGCTAGGACTGTTTGGTGACACCAAGTATTTCGTCTTATCTGCATTCACTGCCAGACCCATTCGACTTGACTCTCTTTCTAATCTGGAAAATGCTGCACTGACTTCGCGCATATTATGGCCAATCATATCGATGTCATCAGCATACGCAAGCAGCATAACACTCTTGTAGAATAAAGTGCCACTACGTCTCAGCAGCTCGGATCAGCAGCTCGGATGATCTTTTCCATCATTAGGTTGAAAAAGTCACACGATAAGGAATCACCTTGTCTGAAACCTCGTTTGGAAATAAATGGTGGGGAGAGGTCCTTCCCGATTTTAACTGCGCTGCTGATGTTGCTCAGTGTCATCCTGCAAAGTCGTATTAGTTTTGCAGGAATACCAAACTCAGATATGGTGGAGTACAAGTGCTTCCTTATTGGGCTGTCGAAGGCGGCTTTGTATTCGACAAAAAGATGGTGGGTGTCGACTTGTTTTTCTTGAGTCTTCTCCAAGATTTGTCGTAGCGTGAAAATCTGGTCGATGGTGGACTTTCCAGGTCTGAAGCCACACTGATAAAGATCAATCAGTTCGTTTACAATGGGCTTCAATCTTTCACATAAAACAGGATAAAACAGCGACAGGACCTTATACGCAATATTAAGAAGACTTATCCTACGGTAAGTGGCACAGATAGTGGGATCGCCTTTCTTGTGAATTGGGCAGACCACACTGAGATTCCAATCGTTCGGAATGCATTCTTCCGACCACATTCTGCATAGAAGCTCGTGAATGCATTTAAGTAGAGCTTCGCCTCCATTCTTAAACAGCTCAGCAGGTAAGCCATCAGCTCCCGCGGCTTTGTTATTCTTAAGCCGAGCTATAGCTGTCATAACTTCATCATAGTCGGGCAGCGGAACCTCAACGCTGTCGTCCAAAATTGAGGTTTCCGGAATATCATCTCTTTTGGCGGGATTGTTGTCAGCGTCGCCATTTAGAAACTTAGAGAAGTGTTCCCTCCATAACGTCAGTGTACTCTGGATATCTGTCACTAGATTCCCGTTTTCATCCCTGCAGGAAGAAGCCTCGGTTTTTAAACCATCGGCAAGGCGAAGGGGGAAAGTCAATTGCTTTAAAATCGGAAGGCATTGATATTCGTAATAGGCTCCTTCCTACGTAATCCTGGAAGCTATGGATGTGCAAAATGGGCTATTAGAAAAAGAAAGCTGGAAGTTCGGCGATAAGCATAAAATAATTAAGGCAGCAAGCAACTCCACAAAGAGCTGCACGCCACTTGAAAAAGTTACCTGAAATAGAAAGTTTTGTGGGCAATAAAATAACAATTGCACAAAAGGGACTTACAGAGGTCCAATTTATTCCAATACGATCTTCTGCAAATTGCATGCGGGCCTCGAGCCATCTACACGGTTTTTCGGCACACATTCACTGAGCAAAGAGCAGCAAGTTGCTTAATTATTTTACGCTTATCGCGACCATCCAGTTTTCTTTTTCTAATACCTCCTGTTGCACATCCATAGCTTCCAAAATTACGTAAGAAGAAGCCTATTGATTTATGACTTAGACCGATTTTTCGAGAAATTTCACGAAAACCAATTTCTTCTGATTTTAAAGCAATTATCTTTCCCCCTTCAATATCTGTTAATCTGATTGAACGTGACATCCCAATCGGAAATTTTAAAGTGCTTCATTAAAAAGCAAGTAAAAAGGTCTTCACTCTGCCTATGAATAGTGCTTTTGAAAAGTGCTTTGCTCTCGCTACAAATTAAGCTTAAAAAAGCTGTTTGCTTTCGAGATTCTTCGTTCTTTTTCGTTATCTACTCTGCTGACTAATCGTACTCTCATCACTAACATCGCTTGTTGTTTTCTCATCATTATTCATCACTAGTATATGCAAAAAGTTGGATTCGTGAAAAAGTGTATATGCAAAATAGTGAAAAAAATAAAGTGAAATCGTTTATAAAGTGTTAAATTGTCAGTAGTCAGCTAAAGTGATTGACTCTATACAGAGATGTTGTTGTTGTTGTTGCCTTCTTGAAAACTTACTTGATCTAAAGCTCACAATCTTAATTCACGTTTAATTGTAATGTTTTCATAAAAAAGGCATTGAAATTAGTGGCAAGTGGTTTGGATATTCAAAACGTATATGTAAAATATTACATCGGGCAAAAATATACGCCATTGAAAATGAAGTCGCGAATGCAGATGCGAACAAAGAAAGCGCTTTTTCCGAAGGGAGATCAAATCGCTTTTTTTAATCACTTTTCAAAGCGAAAACAAAGGTCTTCTTTCCAATGACATGACAATGTTAAATTAAGCTCTATTTAAAGCGAGAACAAAGCTCCATTATGGTTTTGTAAATTGCTTTGAAAGTGGTTTGGAAGCGCTTTGTTTCTTAAAGGAATATAAAAAAATACACACACACATACACACGATTCTTAATATACCAACACAGAAATAAGCTTTAAAACGCTTCAATTATTTTAAAAGAACTACTGGATTTATAGAAATGCAACTGCCAAAAATTATAATTTTGATAAGAGAGTAGAAAAAAGTACCATTATTCTCCAACAACTTATAAAAATTTTTCTTCTCTAATTCACTAAGAAACGATAATTTGTTGTTGAAAAAAATTTACTCAAAATTACCGTTAGAAATATCAAAACTATTAACATTTTGGGTGGATTTATACAATTGCAACAGAGTGTATATTAGAAACTTTTTACCGAATAAAATAATTTTGGCCACCTAAATCGGTCAAATACCCCAATTTGCGGTGCTAAGCAATTTTTTTTTGCAGTGTTGAATATGCCGCAATGGTTGTTAAGGGTTAAAACCCAATAACAGACTTCAACAGAAACTATTTTCCGAATAAAAACATTGTGGCCGCATAAATCTGTCAAATTCCCCAATGTGCGCTGCTAAACAAATTTTTTTTTTTGCAATGTTGAATATGTCGCAATGGTCGTACAGAATTAAAATCAAATAACAGACTGCAATAGAAACTATTTTCCGGATAAAAACTTTTGGCTTCGTAAATCGGTAAAATACCCCAATGTGCGCTGCTGAACGAATTTTCTCAGAAATAAAACCTAGTTAGATTGATTTTTCGCTCCTAAAAACCCCTATTCTGAAAATTTCATCGAAATCTCTTGGGCCGTTTTCGATAACTCATTTACAAACAAACAAATAAACAAACAAACAATTATTGCTCGTTTAATAGTGTAAGATTAGAATACATGTCTGGTTAAATTATTTTGATAAAATTTCCTTACATTCAACATTTCTGGTAAAAATCGTGTTGTATCAATTCTTTTCTTCCTTACCTTCTATAAAACTTAGTTCTACATCATCAGATCTCTTGACTCTAGACGTGTCTACATAAAGATGCCCCTGACTAAACACTGACTCTTTTAGAAAAACTACTAACATTTTTGAGGACACTATATGTTGTAAAAGCACTGCAATAATGGCAAAATATAATTATAATATAATGATCCGCCATAACTGCAATAATGGCGAATCAGAATGTTTGTCTTTTATCTTAATACATAATGCAAACTTTCAGGTTGAACATTTTTCATGACAGTATGTGTTGTAAAAATACTGTAATAATGAGAAAAACTAATTACAGTTTGAACGATATTAGACGCTGATGCAGCACGATTGTCTTTTATATACTAAAATGTACATATTTTCAGGCTGAACATTTTTCATCACACTATATGTTGTAAAATCACTGTAATAATGGCAAAATATAATTATAGTTTGAGCAATATTAAGTGCGGATCAGAATGCTTTCCTTTTATGTATAAATATGTGCATACTTTTAGGATGCAGCACGCTTGCCTTTTATATACTAATATGTGCATACATTTGCTAATATGTGCAGAACATTTTTCAGCACAGTAGGTGTTGTAAAAGCACTGTAGAAATGGCAAAAAATAATTACAGTTTAAGCGATATTGGAGCAGCATGCTTAACTTTTATGTACAAAGATTACACTATGCGACAATTCGAGGGTCATGGAATCTAACGAACAAGCGACCAACACAGATCGATGGTACTGACCTAGACCAACAAAACCCTAAAAGTATTTTTTAAAAATGAAGCGCTCATAAAGGCGTATCGTATTAAAAATTCTTTTTTTAATTTCTCATTCTAAGATGTCTCCAAAGTTCCATAGGGTGGTCTTCAAAAAAAGTATGTCTCCCTCTCCTGCAAGGACAAAGTTGTTTTTTGAGAAAAACAGTAAAAATTAACGATCTATAAATGCTTTGATTCTTGTAAGAAAAACTACATATGTCTTAAAGCAAAAGTAAATATAGACCTTAACTAACAATATCCCGACAAACAAGATGCAACTCTCGATTTCTACCCTCATTGTCCTGTGTGAGAGATACTCGAATCCAAAGTTACACTCGAAATAGCACAAAACTTTTGATTGTTATCTGGTTGTCTAAATGTTGGTGTTATTGATTGAAGTGTTTACGTTTTCTTTAAATTTGGCGAATTAAATATTTGAATATTTTTCGCAAATGCATTTTCTTGTTTCTGAGAAATGTATTTTGAATGCAATTTTATAAGTTTTTCAAAAAAATTAAGATAAGGTTTAATATATTTTTGGCATCAGAAGTGGTACCAAAGATAATTTTGTTAATTTGGATTCTTAAAATATTTCTGAACGTAACACTGTCTGAAAGTATTATTTTAAAACACCAGGTTAAGACCACAATTCTTTTTTGTGTTTCGATTTTTAAAAAACAATTTTTCTGCTTAGCAGGAAATTTATTATTTCGTCAAAACACCTCACCTCATCATTTACCAAAATGTTAAACTAAAATTTTGATTTTCTGAGCCTGCCATTCGATGAGTCTGAATTGATTTAACAATTGCTTTTAAGATGTGTTTTTAAAAAAAAATAAGAACATAAAAAGAGATATCTGAAGAATTCAAAGCCTAATAGTAATGTTTTTCAAAAAATTGAAAAATTGCGTTCAAGTAAGCTTTTCTCAAAAAACAGTAAATGCATAGGCAAAAAATGTGCAAATTTTAAATACAATAAATATAAGGAAAACGTAAACACTTTAATAAACACCTCTAAAATTAACACAATCAGATAACAATCAAAAGTTCTGTGCTATTTCGAGTGCACCTTAAGATTCGAATATCCTGCACACAGGACACTGTGAGTAAAAATCAAGAGTGGTTTAACCAGTTCTGGTTTAACCAGTGAACGAATAGATCGCATTAGTTAAAGCTTTGTAAGTTTTGCCTTAGACCGTTTGGGGCATTGTCGCCAAAATATATGACCAAACGGCTGATTGCAAAACAATACCATTACTACTTCTGACCGCTTGGGGCATTTTCGACTATGATATGACTAAACAGCACATTGGGTAACTTGCCCGCATTGGGTAACTAAGAAGGGTTGTAAACCAAACTCTTACTTGCGAGTGCTGCCACAAACTAAACCCTCATCGACATCTATAGAGCCGTAGCGAAAAAAAAATAGTTCAACGAGATGAACTAGCTACTGAGCAAGTTCATCTTTTTGTTAGTGTTCTGCATGTTATTTAGAACCTATTTGGTTTAACCAGAACGAATAAAACACGCCTATTGTTAGTTAAAGTCTATATTTACTTTTGCTTTAAGACACATGTAGTTTTTCTTACAAAAATCAAAGCATTTATAGATCGTTATTTTTTACTGTTTTTCTCAGAAAACAACTTTGTCCTTGTGAAAGAGGAAGACATCCTTTTTTTTATCTCAATTGTTTTTTAGATCTTGACCACCATGCAACTTTTGAGGCCTCTTAGAATGTGAAATTCGAAAAAATTGTAATTCGATACGCCTCAATGAGCACTTTATTTTTAAAAAATACTCTGCAAGAGGCAAACTTTTAATGCCTATATCTTTTTAAAGCGAGCTAACTTTGCAAATTCCTTTTAGGGTTTTCTTACTATACACAAGTACTATCATAAATTGTTATCCGCTTTTCCTTTAGAAAAATGTGTTGCACAGTGTTATTTTAAGGCTTCTCACATAAGAGTAGATCGGTAAAATTAAATGTTACCGTCACTGGCTGTAAATCAATTATTCATATATCATGGATTTTTTTTTAATTTTTTTTTTTTTTTTTTTTTTTGTCAACTTATTTATGTCCTTAACAACTTGTTCAGCTTGTCATGTAGTCTGTGGCAACCAGAAGTTTTTACATATTAATTAATTAATGCACCCAAAGAAGTCTGTTTCTGTAAGATTCACTCTAGAGTGGAATGATTTAACCCCATTTCTTTTTTGTAGATATATTTATTCGATTTAATTGACTTACTTTTTAGTGATTTTTGTACTTTTCGTAACAACAATTAAATGCCATTGCAATGTTTTCTTAGGAACCTTTTTTAGCTTATATTTTTATAAAAAGTAAGCAATAAAACTACTTTAAAATAACAAACATTCTTACAGAAGAAACTATTTCATATTATCTTAAAACAACTATAATTTTGCTATACAAAAATTCCTTTCAATTTATTTGTAGCCACATAGACAAAAACAAAAATTAATGCTTCCTAACTATTTAACTGAATTTCGTACATAATTTCTTATCAACAACAACAGCATCTACTTCTGTGTTGTTTTCACATTAATTTATTTTAAAGAACTCCTCTCAAATGCATGCAAGTGTGTGCCTAGAGCCAGAACTTGTCATATAACTACCGTGAGTTGCTGATGACAGTAAATTGAGATAGCATCATTGGCAAAATTTATTGAATTATCAGTATAAAATAATTCTTACAAAAGCACTGGAAAATATTTCCGTAAAAAGAATATTTGAAAAGAGTAAATGCTTACATTCTGTCAAGAAAGTACCGGGAATTGATAATTTAAAATGCCCGCTTCAAGGAATTGTCAAAATTCTTTTGCAGCTTAGTGAAAAATGTGGTCGCTTCTGGTCTCTATACTGACGCTGAGTTTGAGCGACGTCTGTCGTTTAGTTTGTTTATAGTGCTTGATGTTGTCAGTTAATCTCAATCTGATCTACTTCGACGGACATAATTTCCAATGACATTATGTATATTTCGCAAACGAACATAATGTCAAAAAAAAACGGACAGAGGGTCCATGGACATTATATCCGTTTTAGAAAATTTGATTTGCTACCGCAACAACAACATTACGAGCAAGGGCAAAACAAATTTTTTAATACGGACATAATGTCCATGGACCCTCTGTCCATTTTGTTTTTTACAAGGGCAAAAACGGTCATAATGTCCATTTCAATTCAGACATAAGGTCCATGGACATTATGTCTGTTTGCGATGTCTCCTTAAAACGGACATAGCGTACATGGATTTTATGTCCTTGGACGTTATGTCATCCCACCGAAAATAATACATCGCCCTAGGTTGCACGCATAGTAAATCATATGAGCGTTGCGTGGCTGTTATGTGCTGTCGAAAGCTTTTGGATGCGCACAGTGAAGCTTTTCTGTGCGTTCAGTCGCGATGGAGCCATCTTCAGAATATGAATTTCTGCAGGAAATTTTATATTTGAAATTTTTAAAACCTTAAATTAAAAGAAAGGCTGAGCACGAAATAAATGCATTCCTTAGGGAATATGTAACCCCAGCTGCGAAATGCTTAACAAAATTTTTTTGTGTATGGGTCATTCTTTTACAAACCGAACACCATTCTGATCGCCACATTTTTGATTTGCATGAAATTTTTTTACGGGTTCTAGTCGAGAAAAAAGAGACACGTGTTCGAGGTTTTTTTTTTTTTTTAAAAATAGAGGGCGTTTAAAGTTTGAGATTTTCGTTATTTTTGCCTTGGAGACTAATTTTCAAAAGTTCATACTCTTCGGTTCTGTTTAAGCTACACCCAAAAAATATTTAGGATAAAATTACGAATAAAATCTTTGTAGAAATACAAACAGAGGCTATTCGTAGAATGTACAAATGTCTTGTACATAGTACAAACGTTTGTAGTGTTGGCCGCATGAAAAAAAATTTTGAATTCGTAACTGTGTACATTCTACAAACGCTAGTTTGTAAAAATCTATAATACATAAATTTGTGAACTGAACGAACATTGTTTGATAATATACAAAGCGGTGGCAGCAGCGTTCGTATATTTGTTCGTATCTTTGTAGATGAAACGAATGCTTTGTAAAATATACAAATATTTCTTTGTACAATGTACAAACGGTCATTTGTATTATTTACAAAGTCGTTCGTTGGCTGAAAAGAACAAACAGCTTTGTAGAATATAATAATTGTTTTGTACATAGTACGAAGCTTTTTTTGAGTGTAGAGACAACTTCATTTGAAGATTTCATTTTGAAGATAAAAAAGTGAATTTTAAGAACAAAATAGTGTCAAAAAACTTTATGAAAAATTTCATAGTGTTATACCCAATTTAAATTAATTTTAACTAATCTTACCCACCACTTAGCGTGTTTTAAAAGTAACCATCGTATTCTACGTCAAATTCTACATAAAAAATTTGTCTGTTATTTTTTTATCGATGGAGAAATGATTATTACTATTGCAAAAAAATTAAATAAACTCACGCGGTACCTGACGTCGGCGCGCCAGTTGCAAAGTTGTAACGATGCGTTCTCACGGCTGGGGTCGGCTCGCCGGACCCAGGATCGTTGCAAATAATTTATCTTACTGCAGACACCAAATCAAAACTCCAGTGATTACAATGATTAACAATATTATTTTATTCACAATTCGTAACTTAATAATAAATTAAACTAAGTTAGAGCTACCCTAACCTACCTCGCTCGTGACTCCTAACTAACCCCACTATGTCTAGCCTGAAGGTCAATTGGTGTCTGTTCGTCTTCTGCCTCGTTACAATGGAAAGGAATTTGTAGGAATCACTAATGATCGTTCATCCCACGGGAAAAGGAAGATTGCAGGAGTCACTAGGCTTGATTGCAAGATAAAGGATTGGCGTAAGATTCGCTAATAACAGCTTATCCCACAGGCTGGTAAGGAAAACTAGGTTACGGGTTTTAAGATCAATATTCTGTGTACGGTCTCGACCTGGAATAAAAGGATCCGAAATCCGCTATTGGTCGCTCGTCTCGGAGGTAAATTAGAGTAAGATTGCAAGAGACGTGTCTCGATCGCAAGATAAAGGAATTTAGTGAGCCTCTCGTATCATTGTTCGTCTCATAGGATGGTGGGGGAAAACTAGGTTACGGGTTTTAAGATCGAGATTACTTTGGGTACGGTCTCGACCTGGAATAGTGGATCCGAAGTTCGCTACTGGTCGCTTGCCTCGTGGGTATGGGTTTGCTGTGAGCCTCGCGTATAATCGTTCGTCTCACAGACTGGGGGGACAATCAAGGTTACGGGTTTTAAGATCAAGATTACGAGGGTACGGTCTTGACCTGGACGAAAATTATAAATAAGGAAGTAAACGGGAGATGTTGGATATGGTTAAAGCCCTTGAAATAATCTAAACTACTCTCTCAAATATCTACGTAAGTATTTGTAATTAAATGTTAAATAATATAATAAAATATAAAATCAAATAATATAGATAAATAAGATGGATGATACTTGTTATTTTCTGCTGCTGTTGGCTCGTCGCTGCGTTGCTTTCGTGTTGCTGCCGTAGACGTCCTGCTGTAGTCGCTGGGTGCAGAACTTTGGTGCTGCTGACGTTAAAGTCCTTGGCGTACTGCTGCTGCCGCTGTTGGCTGTGCGGCGTTGGTGCTAATTGCCGTTGAAGTTGTTGATCGTCACTGCGCTGTTAATACGCAGTTGTCAATGCTGCTCAGTCGCGGTCACACTTGACTGCGCGACGCTGTTGCGGCGATTAAGGACACTGCCGATCGTTGTCGTTGACGCACTGTCACTGCCGGTAATTACGGCGCTGTCGATCGTCACTGCACTGACTTTATGCAGTCGTCAATGCTGCTCAGCCGCGGTTACTTCCTGACTGCACGGCGCTGTTGCTGCTATTAAGGACGTCGTCGATCGTGACTGCGCGGTAACTGCGCGGTCGTCTTGGACGCTGTCAATCGCTACTGCGCTGCCTGCGTGTTGTCGATGGTGCTCAGTCGCGGTCCCACTTAACTCTGAGACGCTGTTGCAGCGATTAAGGACACTGTTTGTTGACTGCGTTATTAGACGCCGGGTACTGACTTCAGGATTGTCTCTGCTCTACTATGACTATTATTGGCTGCTTCGACCGAACTGTCTCGACTCGCGGTTTAAAGAATACTTGGTGTTTTATATCCAACTGCGCGCTTTGAAGGTTCGTACAAGACTGACTTTTTCTCCTCCAGTTGAATTATTTGTGACTCTCATTGCTTGTGCTTGTTTGGTTGCCCTTGGTGTGAGTGTTGTTGTTGGCTCATAAACATCATACGATATTCCTGTTTAGTACATGAAATGAGAAAACAAATATAGTGATTATGGTCTGATTTTCTACCTGCTTTAATTGCGTAGCACAAATTGGCTGATGCAATAATTCTATTTAATTGCGACCCATATGTTTGTGCATACAAGCACCCCAGCGGGAATAAAGTCACTGTCAACTAGGTATTCTTAACTGACCCTACCTCTCTATACTGAAGAAGAAAGATGTCACGATTTAACTTCATGCTTACTTATTGGATATAATATTATCATAAATATTATTATATGCTTAAGTCTAATTTCATACCATAACAAGGTTATCGGTAAATATTATTATTACTATGATAATTTTAACGTCTTGTATAATATATATTATTATATAATATTAATATATATTTATTATTATATAATATTAATATATATTTATTATTATAATAGCATTATTGTATTATATATCAATGCATATATTAGTATAATAATAAAGAAAATAATAAAGAATAAAAGAGAATACGTTGTCCATTACTAATAACTTAACCTAATAATTCATTGATCTTAGACTAAACTTAGGGGTCGTCCATAAACTACGTTACCAATTTAGGGGGGGGAGGTGTTTAGATATTGTAACGTTACCAAAAATTAAAAAAATCGACGAAAAACCTCTAATTAATAACACAATCATTTCAAAAATTTTTAACCTTACATGTTTATGTTTGATAGTCTAAATTGATGGTTAACTTTTGTTTCAACGATTTCTTTCACCACCTTTTCCCTCGACACATTCCTTCATCATCTCAGCGCACGTCTGAAAAATTTGGGTCCTTGCTTTTGCGACAGGCTTTGACGTTAAGGCCTGAATGTTCTTGATCAAAGGAGATACCGTATGACATGTACTGTCCTTCTCAGAAAGAAGAAATCGGTTCAAGGTCGTGTCCTACCTGCGGCTTGTATTTCGTTTTTAAAACTTCTATGAATTGCTATAAGTTTGTATTATATCGTTTACAATAAATCGGAATAACAAATACTATTTAAATAAATCAATTTTCAGAAAGCATTTACACAAAAACACAGAACTTGGTGCAGCTCGGGTGCAGCATTTAAGGGTACTCTGTCAAAGACCAGGTGTATTTCTTTGCGTTAGAAATGAGGATTCACCTGAATGGGTCGACGTAGAATCCGATGAAAAATTCTATTTTGAAGAATCCTCAACAAAACTACCAGCTTCTTCTATCCCAGTGATTGAGAGCATCGAATCTTGGATCGCAGATGGAATAGCTTTTACAGATGATATTAATTATTGATTTTTTTCCAATTGTTCCTTTAATGTATCTAGTCATACTAGTCACTAATACTAGTGAAAACTGTCAGAGCTAGTCAAAATATATAATCATTCGAATGAATTAATTTCATATGTCGCGTTACTTTACGGGGGGGGGGAGGGGTTTTGAAAAGCACTACGAAAAGTAACGCAGGGGGAGGGGAGGGTAAAAAAAACCGGAAAATTAACGTAGTAACGTAGTTTATGGACGACCTCTTATATAAAACTTAAGTAATAAAAGATGGCTTCAGCCATCGTAAGCCTGCTGCCAAATACTTTGGCCACCCTTGACGCGACCCTCGCATGGCTCGCATCCCTATTGGGTTTATAAATGTGGCTTTTTGGATGTTATAGCCTTCAATGTCCTACCCAGCAGGAAAAGCGTGCCTGAAATGAAAGTAAGCTATTACTTAAACATGTATGGCAAAACTTTGTAAAAGTCCGTACACCTCATATTCTCGTCTCATATCACTGTTGTCTGAATCCGGAGATCCCGGAATTAGTACCGGGATTTGAAAAGCAGATAAAAAAATAGTTTATTGAATCAAAAAAAGAAATCGTGTGCAAGGTATGAAAGTTAGGGTATTTTTTTAATAAAAAATTGTCCAAAGGAATTAAAAAAAAAACAGTTTATTTAAATTTTTAATAAAAATTTAATTTATTTTATTTATTTATATATATAAAGGACGAAAATATATAATTTTTGATATATATCTATTGTATAATTCATAAAATTTATTTTTTCTGGCATAATATTGTAATACTAACATGAGAACGGTACGTTCTTTGAGATCACTGCAGTTTTTGAAAGGTAAATTGTTTGGTAGCAAAATTTCAAGCCAAAGAGAAACATCTCTCGAACTCAACACTAGTTGGTGGAGTTTTTAACAATCATATCAAATGCTTTTTGAAGCAGATTACTGCGAGTGCCACCATTTAAATATATTTTTATTTCATTTTTGAACATTTAAGGTAAATTTAATTTTTTTTTTTTTATTTTTTTACTCGAATATCAAATTAAAGTGTTGCATTTTTGCAATTTGAAAGCAATCCCGGGATCCCGAGGGATTTTAGGCCTTATATTCCTGGGATTGCCGGGACTGGAAAAAGTCCAAGATCCCGGATTGAAAACCTTATTAGTGTGTAAAAATTATGTATAATGAAGGCATAATTTCATTATTATTTAATTAGATAATATTGTTTATTTATAAATCCATCTATTCTTTTCTTCAGCTGTTGCAGCAGTTGTGCCCCGTCTCTTACCAATCCATGCCACTAATCTCACCATCAGTAAGACGCCGACAAAAAACATAAAACTATGCCTGCAAATTAGTCTAAAAGATCACAAGGCAAAAGCATTCATAATGATGCTTGTTTCAATCCTTTCAATTTAACAAAACATTCCAGAAAAAAACACTAAAATTGCGAAAAGTTACTGCAAGTCAATTACATGCAATTTGACAGCTATAGATAGCCATTATTTCAGCTTGGAAGACGCTGCAATGATCTGGCAGTCTCAATGAGGTTCTGATGTCCAGATCCGTTGAGAAGACGCCTCCCCCAATTTTGCTGTCAAGTTTTGAGCCGTCAGTAAAAATATGCGCGCCAACTTGGCTTAGAGGCAGTAACCCGTCCCATTCTTCTCTGGTTGGGATAACTGTGTGAAAGCCGTTCTTGAATGAGGCAGTGGCAATAGTGTAATCGATGTTGCTGGGAACTGCTCCTGCAAGATCGATAATGGAGGAATGCCTGTATGAGTGTTAGTTCACTGCGAGGTTGCTTTCAGGCGGACGGCTGTTTCCTGCGCCATCCTTTTTCCTATAATATCAAGGAGTATTAAGCAAAGTACCGCATTTAGCACTTCCGATGACCTAAGCGCTCCGCTGATACATACGGTCGCAGTTCTTTGTACTTTCCCTAACAATTTGCAATTAGACTGTGTTTTTAGTGCTGTCCATCCCACACATACACTGTTTAACAAGATTGGCCTTACTATAGCTGTGTAAATCCAACGTGCAATATTTGGGGTAAGCCCCCACGTTTTACCTAAAGCTTTCTTACAGGCATATAAAGCAACATTAGCCTTCCTAGTTCGCTCAAGAATATTCGGTTTCCAGCTTAACTTTCTATCCAAAATAGCACCTAAGTATTTTTCCTCTTCCACGAATTTTAGCAGAGTGCCATCCAAACGTGGAGGAATTATGGGCGGAATTTTATATTTCCTCGTAAAAATGACCAGTTCAGTTTTTTGGGGATTTACCCCAGACCACAACTCTTGACCCAAGTATTGAGATTGAAGAGCGCTGACCCAAGCATTTTCGAGAGAGTATTAGGAAACTTTCTCTGTGCAGCAATAGCTACGTCATCCGCATAAGCAATCACCTTGGAACCCACCTTTTCTATTTTTCTTAGAAGAACATTGACTATCAATACTGATTTAGTGTTTCAAAAATTGAAAATTGGTAGAATTAGCTAAAAATGTTCACAATTTACAAAGAAACTGCGAATTTTTAACCCAAAGCGTGCTAAGAAGCTTTGTTATGTCACGCTTTTTTTTTTAAGTAAAATCCGAATAAATTGAACAAATATATTTTCAATTTGTTTTTTCATATTAAAATCATTATCTTTATCACTTTAAATGATACTTTTCGAAAAATAAGCACTTGCCTTACAAAGGGAAAAATTGCAATTTTTTCGAGTTTTTGTTTTTAATTTTTTATATTTATTGAGCTATAACTTTTCTGGTTTCTCGTGATTCCTCAAAATACTTCGAATCTGATAACTTCAAACTATTACCTTGAAAATGAGATCAATTTTATTTGCGAGACTTAGAGAATTTTCCATGCAAAGCAGCACACTCAGTTTGGTAAATAAAAAAACTATATAAAAATAAGCACTGGTTTTTTAATAAGGAAGTGAAGAAGTTAGGTATTTATTGGTTTTATTAAAGAAATAATTCCTGATATAACGGAAAAAGGCTAACTTTTATAACTGGCAAATTTACTGGTTTAGTAACTACACTGGAGTAGGCTCGAATTTAACCCTAGGATGGGCAACAAGCTGGGAGGCGGTAACATAACCTACTGGGTCTAAGTAGGCCCATGTAAAGAAAACGTTAGATATGGCATGTTATATCATATTTTTGCAAAAGCAGGTATGATATTGACAGGTAAAATGATAATTTGTAGTTTCCCATAATTTTCCCCCACCATTTTCCTCATACAATAAACCAAAAAAATTTAAATTGTTTACACAACTTGCGCACTGAAAACACTGAGATCACAAACAATAATAAAGACAAAAAAATGCTATCCAACAATATAAGCGTTCTAGCGAATAACGTTGTAAACGACAAAATTGTAATTGTTCACTTTTATTCATTTTTATTAATTTTTTTTTTGGGTATGCGATAAAAATACCCTTAACTGCTCAACTGCTTACTCAGTTCTGTTTGTATATAATATAAGAGAATGATTCTAACAGGTATTCGCAAAAAAAAAACACTAAAAAAATGTCGTTTACAACGTTATTCGCGATGATGCTTCAATTGCTGACATTGTAAGCACGCAACACAACATTCATCATATGCGAAAACACGTCCGAAAACGATCTCTTGCATTCGCGAAAACTCTGGGGATTCCTTAAAGGGTTTGGGCTTACTTAGGTCTAGAAGGCCATTTTCGATGTTCAGATAATAAATATATAAATTTCTACTACGAGCTGAATCCGATCGATGCCATTTTTGGATTTTGTGCTCATGGAGCATCAGCGCGAGAAGTCATGAAGTTTCAGATCGATGCATCAAGAAATATCAACTATATACATGTGTAAACTCAAAATAGGCTTAGTTAGGCCTAGTTGCCTATCCTAGGATTAAAAGTATTTCAAGCTGTTAGTATACATTATAACTATTAGTTTTCATAAATAATTGATATTGTGTTGTATATTTGTAAAGTAAATACATAAAAATAAATAAAAAAAAATAGTTAAAAGTGAAATATCCTTTGTTCTATAATGACTTAGGAGTGTAAGTAACATCATATTTTAAAAAATTGCTTCTAAGACCACTAGAAATAGCTGATATTGAATTACGATTATCTTTTAAAAAATATAATAGTCTTCTAATAACCTTTATGTAGTACAATAACACAAAAAAACTTAAACTATTTTCCATTTTGAAAATAAAAGACTATCTCCATATAAATTCATAAAAAGATTTCACAAATGCCGACCTTAAAACTCATAAAAGCAGTTGTTATGCCTCAACTTTGAAAACGCTGAAACACGAGTATTTTTGTTTTCGACCAGCTTTCGAGATCCATTAACACCACTTTGATATACTTCTTTAACTTCACACAGCGCAGTTCTGTAAAGTCATAACTTTCGGCTGTAGGATATCAGACACTGGTGAAGAAACACCAATATAGGTTATATCAGTATCTTTCATGAATAATTTTCTAAGTAATATCCAAAATTGCATTTACTAGCATCAATAATATAGGTTCTAGAGTAGAAAAAAACAGGTGATGCGAACGTTTTTGCTATATTTATTCCAACGTGGGTCGTTGCCAGGACTTTTTGGCAATTCAGCGGCTGTTCAAGGGTCGTTCAGTAGACGAACAGAGGCCGTATAGAGGACGAATAGCGGCAGTACATTCAATTTCTTATAGAAAAAACAACATCTTTTACGTTTAAATGTGCTCAATTTGCAACAACGGAAGGTATAAAAGTAAAATTTGTGCAATTTTTCATAAAAGTATGTAATTGTTACATAAACGACTGTTATTTTAATTCCAGTAGATGCACAGTTTATGCTTGTTTTGAAGGAAATTAAGACTGAAAGTCCTTTTGAAACCACATTTATGGACCAAACTACTGATCTGGTAACAAACTAAGTAAGCTACTAAGTAAGAACGAGAAATTCTACTTTTCCATCTGTTGGGACAAACAGAAATAAATATCTCGATTTATCTGTTAATATATATGCAATTGTATTATATTATATTATCCTCAGGCAATGTCGCAATTACAAAAGAATCATGCTCCTCAAGGTGTTAATAAGAGTCCTCCTGAACCGCATAAATTAAAACTTGACTCCGCAATACGAAAACAACAAGCGGGTTTCTCAACCGTTCGTGCGTGGACCAGATAAACACACTGCGAATCATTGTTGAACAATCTGTGATAAAATCCGTCAGATAAAAGCTCAATACGATGGGTTCAAATGTAGGATACTTCACAATAGCGCAATATCATCGACCCTCGATACCGTTTCTGGCGTGCGAAAAGACTGCCTCATGTCATCGATCCTATTTTTTATTGTTCTTGATGACACGCTCACAAAATCTCTAGACCAATCCAACCGCGGCATTAGATGGACCTTCACCAGCCACCTAGAGGACCTGGACTATGGTGATGACACATGTCTGATCTTAACAAAAGAGTCAGATATGCAAGACAAACTCAACGACCTGGTCAACTAATATCTTGTTGCCGGCCTCAAGCTTAATGTTACGAAAACTAAGGCAACGCCAGCAATGCCAATAATAACTATATGGCAGGGGATTAGGTTATCGAAAATGTTGAACCTTTCATGTACCTGGGTAGTATTATATCAATGGAGGCGCCTCTGACGACATCCGCTGCAGAATAGCTAAAGCTCGAGCAGCCTTTTCACAACTCAATCAGGTCTGGAATTCGTCATGCATTTCCAGACACACAAAGATCCGACTGTTTAACTTAAACATCAAATCAGACTTGCTGTATGGCTGCAAAACTTGGCTGATGTCAGACAGCCTAGTCAATATATTGCAAGTTTTCGTCACGCCGAATACCATTCGTCACTTCGAACTATGGTCAAATTTCCAACAAATGCCCA
The DNA here is from genome assembly GCA_963920525.1 of Dichetophora obliterata. Lineage (NCBI taxonomy): Eukaryota > Metazoa > Arthropoda > Insecta > Diptera > Sciomyzidae > Dichetophora > Dichetophora obliterata. Next base: position 225,865,005 of record OY986437.1, on the reverse strand, counting down.
TGACGATTTTGTAAAAGAAAATTGAGTTGGATATTACGCTTTCTCCGTAAGCAGCCTAACGAGATCTGCAGGCAAGCTCTTGAGTGGAACCCACAGGGTTGCAGAAAGCGCAGACGTCCAAGACTCACCTGGAAGCGTTCCCTGGAAAAAGAAATTGAGTCAACAGGGAAATCATTCCATGAAATAAAAACGATAGCGAAAGAGTGTAAACAATGGAAAAACTTTACCGCGGCCTTATACTCCACAACGAAAAGAAAAATTAGGCAAATTCTTCTAAAAAAATTAAGAAGAATAGATGCAATTATTAGTTTGTGTTTTTTAACTACAGTTGCGGAAAAGATTCATATTGGAAAACCAGATAATAATATTGAATACAGTGAATAGAAAATCATACAAATACATACTATTTTAATTGAAAATTCACTGGAGCTTTGTTTTCAAACAACTAACTTAATATACAGAAATAAATTTTTTTGCACCACACATAAGTGGCGATACTATCGACATCAGCATCGTCGGCTCAGTCTTTTATTGTTGCGCATACGTTTGCTGTTTAATATAAGCTTTGAGAAGTTTGGTTACGTACAACGACCATACAACTTGATTTAGGCCTTGTACGGCCGTTGCTCAGATCCAACTTTCAGCCGCTAGGCTTTTTTAGGCCATATTCGACTATTTTACGGCCATTCGGCTCATGTTCGGCCCATGTTCAGCCCATGTTCGGCCGCTGTTTAACCGCTTGCTTGTACTATAACTTTGGAATAGTTAAAATTATTAAACATGGTTTATTTTCTCAGTGTTATTCAATTATATTTTCACATCAACAACTATTTACTTATACATTTTTCACTTTTCATTTCATTGCCATACATAATTAAATTTAACATCTATACACCACCCACCAGAGACCAATGTAGCAGACAGCAACGATGTAGTTAAGGAAAACATATTTATAACAAAAATGTACACACATGTACTCTACACAGCTATACTTTGCACCATATTAAAATATTTCACGCTAACATCGTGTCACGTTTGCGTCATCGCTGTGTTCGATGTTGTCGTTGTTAATGAGTTCGCCTGCAGCCATATTGCTTTTTACGCACATGTCAATGTTTGGGTATATGTTTTTGTGTGGTTATATGTATATGTGTGAGGTTCAGTGTTCTGATGAGTTTGTGTGCTTGTTTGAGTGGCTGTTATGGATATTACTTTATTGAAATTGAATCTTTAGCTCCTTTTTTGTGCGGTTGCAATTAAAAAAGTTTGTTTACTTTTTATAACACATATACATATAAATATATTTGTACAAAGGTTTTTCAATTTTCAACCGCTTTTGACATATATTTATGTATATTTCATCGACATAAGTTTGCGGTTGGTAGTGTGTTGTGCGATTGCTTATGTGTAGTGTTGCACGTGTTGTGTGTTCGTTTAGATGTTTCATAATCTTGTCGAGCCTGAAGCAGGACAAACTTTTGCCAATGAGAATAGGTGATAATTAAATCCATATATGGGTGTGTTTTAAGTAAAAATTTCTTTGACACTGTTACCTGCTCAATTTCTTCTTCGTTTTCTGCTTCTTATTTCTTTTATATTTTCTATAAAATACTTTTGTTAAGTTAGCATACGTAGTACTTTTGCAAATTCTCATTAATTTTGCAATTAATTAATGCTCATAATAATTATAAGATTTATAATTTAAGGCTGGTATCGCAACGTTATGCAGCAAAATAAGCATCAACTTTACAAATTCTCTTTTGTGTTTTTTTTGGCAAATATAATATTAATATTGATATTTTATGCTCTAAAGTTGTTATGAGATGAAAACCTAGCTATTAGTTAGGTTATTAAGTTTTACAAAGAGCACTACTTTGGGCTTTAAGATATTTACTAGCCATAAATGTTGCATACGTTGAGGCGTATGTAGAAAGTTTCGATTTTTATAAGCTTTCTCATATATTAAATAACAATTAACAATGCACAGTGGCTCAATATTGTATCTTTCGTTGGAAAAATCCGAAATTCTAAACGAATTGAGAAATAAAATTGCTATCAATTAAGAAATGGTAGTGCACTCTTTGTGCAAAATTTGATTTTAATAAACAGGAAGCTGAGGAGTTTATTATTGAAGGTAGGCTTTCGGAAAGGTGTAACAAAGTATACAAGCGAAGTTTCCCCAATGATTTGTCTTCGAGAAAAAGCTGAATTAAAACTTCAATTATATCTGATACATGGTTAATAAACATGAATTCAAAGTTAATTTCGTTTCTTAAAGTCTTAAACTATTGCTCCGCTGAAAAAAATTATCTCAAAACATAAAAACTCGAATACATAAATTATTAAGAACTCCATTTTTATCACGTTTCCCACTTTAATTTGTTATTTATTAAATAAAAAAACATAAACGTAAGAAATTAAAAAAAAAATTAAATATAATAAATAAAAAAACAGAATTTCGAACAAAAAAAATGTTAGTATAATATGATATTTTAGACAAGAAAAAAATTTAAAAATTAAATCTAATTTTTTGGAAAATATTTATCGATATTTATATAATTACTAGCTTTTCCCGACGCACTATGCTACACCTTACCTATATATTTATGAATTTGCACCTTATGTTGTGGGTGTCTGTATCGAAAGAGTCAAACGCCGAGGTAATAATTTTCCGAAAGTATGAACTCTGTAGGATTGAAAAAATATACTTTAAAATTAAACAAAAAATTTTAAAATAGAAATTTAACTCATTTGTGTTTCTACAAAATAAAATTTAAAACAAGCGTGTTTAATTTTCTACTATAAACTCATTTCTGCTTTTATTATAATTTTCTCTTATTATTTCCTTCCAATAACAAAAATGCGTCGCTAACAGAGATTGAATTATTATTGAAAAATTGTGTGCAGTAGAATCATTGAAAATTATTGCCAGACCACTGAGACCCCGATTTTGCATTTGATTATTTAAAAATACTTTTGAATTAGTCTTACAAATATTGAACATAAGATAAAATAAAAACTTATTAATTGTTTTGATATTGAAAATATTTTAAGCCGAAATAAAACGCAACCTTCGTCAAATGAAGTCAAAAAATTTGTTATTCGGGGGTCCCAGAGGTCGCTAATCACGAATCTGACTCCGAAATCTCGAAAAAGTTAAAAAAATGGCATCGAAAAAATGGCGTTTTAATTTATTTGTTTTTAATTTAAAACATTTGTTTTAAATATTAAAGTTTTTGCATTAAATTTTTCATTTAAACAAATGTGTTTAAACTTAAAATTTTTACAATGAAAGTATATTTAAAAACATTGTTTTGAAAACAAAAACTTTTGTTTTAAGTTAAACTTTAAAAACATTTGTATATAACTTAAATGAAATTGTTTCAAGCTTTATTTGAACAAATTCGTTTAATATGAGCACAATTTCATTTAATTTTAACACATATTTCCCTCAGTGTACGGTTAGTTACGGCTAAATCCTTTTTTCGGTTTTGGAGAGTATGGGTGGTGCCACGTTCTCTTTTTCAATTACGCACATATTTTTTGTAATGATGTTAGTTTCTATGAAATTCATCGTTCTTCCAACTTTGAAGGCTTTAACTTTCATAAGTGGCAAAATATCGTGTTTAACCTCTTTGCGTAAAATGGTCACATACGTGGACAAAAGTTTTTGAAATATTTTCTGATATGTCCTTATTTCATTTAAATATCTCCGCAATAGATAGAGAATATATTCTCCACCATTAGCTCTCTTTAGATTTCTCAAATATGTCAAGTAAGAAGGCTCCTCTGTATGGTTAGTAAAAAAGAGTTCATAAATAATGAATTTATTGTAAAAAAGTACAGTATATCCACAGATCTGTACATTTAAAAGTTATTACTTCCAAAAAATTTTTAAATGCAAATATGTCGCGTAAGTAGGCTCCTACGTCTGAAAAGTAAAAACGTTTTAATATATAAAGAATTTATTGTAAGAATGTCATTAGACATATGTAGCCCTTATTTTTTCTTTCGAAATTAACACATTGCGAGCCAGAGTTTTGTTTCTTTACTAAACAGAAGCAAGCAGTGAAATTTTCAGAAAAAAATATTGATATTTAAACTTGCCGCTTGCGACCTTAAGTTGAAAATATGATTTATATGCGGGAGAAATTCTTTTTTCTTTCCAATTATTACTTTCCAATTACTTTTTTTAAGTGCATAAATTTAAAAAAATGATACGCGTCTCGTTTTTTATTTTATTTTTCTTCAAAACGTTATTTCTTACATGAAATCTAGACAAAAGCTAAGAAAATTGTGATTTTTAAATTTTCGAAAAAAATCTATTTTTTTCGTTGTTGTATTAAAAAAATCGGAAAAACCCAAATTTGCAAAAAATTTTATTGAAATTTCGAGGAAATATTTTCTTAAACTATATTTCAAACATATACAAAAAATTGTGGGATTACGTTAAATAACCTGGTCGCTATGAAATTTTTTAGTTGAAGTGTACCTTTTTGGAAATTTCGAGTTTGGGTATTTTTACGAAAAAAATTCCAAGAATTGTAAAATGCAAGTTTTGAAAAAATCCCAAGAAATGGATTAAGGATAATTGTGAGCTATTTTTTACAAAAAATTAAAAAAACCAAAATTCGGATACCAAAGTTATAGCTATTGAAACTTGACTTTTTTTCCAAAAATTTTCAAAGTGCCTGTTTCTGGCACTTCGAACGCAAGAAAATTTTAAAAAAATTGGAAAAACTATGTTTCTCAATATATAAATTCAATAATCAAACTTCAATAATCTTAAAAATATATAAATAATTTTTTTTAGAAAAAATTTTGGATTCCAGGGATGCCAATTTATCATACCCCGGTTTTAGGGTTCAAAATTACGATTTTTTCTAAATTTTCTTGTGTTCGAAGTGCCAGAAACAGGCACAATTTTTGGAAAAAAAGTGAAGTTTCAATAGCTATAACATTGGTATCCAAATTTTGGTTTTTTAATTTTTTGCACAAAATAGCTCACCACTATCCTTATTCCATTTCTCGGGGATTTTTTCAAAACTTGCATTTTTAAATTTTTTGGAATTTTTTTCGTAAAAATACTCAAACTCGATGTTTTCAAAAAGGTAGGGGAAGGTAGGGAATCGTGGGCCACGTTTTTATTTTGTTAAATATCTTAAAAAAAATTTTGCAAATTGTAATATGGTATGTTCTTCTACATGAAATTAGGTAACTTTTGACTATTACACTTTCCAACAATTCTTTTGTTTTTTCCGACTTTTCGTGGTTTGAAAAAAATTAGTGTTTTTGCGATTTTCAAAAATGGTGGGGAATCGTGGGCCACCGCCGTAATTAAGTAAAAATCAAACAATTATGATGCAAAACTTTATTCAATTAGTAGCAATGACAAGTACTGTTATTTTAATCGAGAAAATGAAGAAGGATTATGCACGATCAATCAGATGCGCAATTTGGGCACGTGAATGTGTTGGCGGAGGTAGCACATTTTGCATGGACATCTCAACCACATTCCATGCATGCAACTGAATTGTTTTTGGTCAGTTTCTTTGGCATTGACTCCAAAGAAAGTATGCAGAAGTCAACATCTTCATCGTCGGAAGAATCACGTCCCGCTGGTTGTGATCTAGTTCTGCGCTTCTTGAGTGCAGGTGTCTCCTTTGCTTTCTTTTCTTTATTGCGTTTGATTTCAGCCTTCTCACGCAATTCAGGGACAAATTCAGGCGATGTTAAAATGGCACTCCTCATCGGTTTGCGACCACGATTGGACTTTTCAGCTGGTGTTCCTTGTTTCAGTGGGCCAGATTGTCGCAATTTTTGTGAAAGTGAAGCAGAAGAGCTGGTACCTGATGTGCTAGCCACTGTCGAAGACTCAGAAGTTGTGACTTTTTCATGTACATCACGATTTGTGATAATAATATCCCTATTCTCCTCACCACTGCCATCGCATTGATCCTCACCACTTAGTTCTGAAGAAATGAAATCAACTTCAGTGAATCTGTTTGCATTGAATGGGAAAATTCCGCATGATTTAAAACCACTCTTTATGTTTTTTGGTGTGACGGCAATGTCAAGACATTGGTCAACAATCAGTGGAACGTGGTGAAGATCGTAAAGTACACCGACGTTGGCTCGCTTCCATTCATCGTGCTTCTGTGCGTACACCATTTTTAAAGGACCAAAAACGGAGACATCCAAAGGCTGCATCCTATGCGTACAATGTGGAGGAAAAGATAGCATTGTGATGTCATGAGCAAGGGCCTTTTCGATTACTTCAATTGACAAATGCGATGCATGATTGTCTACCAGCAAAAGTGTGGGTGAGCCGGCATGAGCACCCGAGAACTTGATAAAGTGATCCATATACTGCAAAAATACCTCGGCTGTCATCCATCCACTGCCATTCGCCAAGCCTTCAGCGCCATAGGGTGCATGGGTCATGAATATTGCTTTCATGTTTTAGCGTGGAAAAATGAAAAACTGTGGAATCGACAAACCACTCGCCATCAACTGACAACGCCATCGTCACATTTGTTCCTCTCTCGGCTGATGTAGACGTGCCTATCCTTTTTTTGCCTTTTTGTGCAATAACTTTTACGACTTTGTTGGGAACAGTGGGCAATCCCGTCTCGTCCATATTCCAAATTCGATGGACGTTGCTTGCGCAACGACAAATTTGGATGTCGACTCATGAACGAGTGGTACCAGTCCTTACTTGCTTCCTTATTCTCATTCCACAATTCAGGATAATTGCATTTTATGGACACTGCATATTGGAATGCCAAAGTCCGTAGTTCCGAAATACTTAAGCCATAGTAAATGTCACTTGCGTGGAGGAGATATTTCAGTAAAGCTTGTTCTTCTTCATCACTGAAAATCTGAAACAAAAAAGTTAATTATCAGTTTCTAATGAAAAAAGTTATAGAAAAATTAAAAATTCAAAATATTCATGTTGAAATTTTATAAAATTTTACAAGCTACTTTCATCATAAAAAAAATTGTATATTCATTTTCTATTTTCTATATTTTATATCATTTTTATTTATTTCTTTATTCAACATTCATTTTTTATTGAAAAAAATATATTTTTATTAATTTAAATTAAGATTATTAGTAAAAAGGGAAAACTCACCGGTTTTGCACCTGTCATAGTGATTCCTTTCAGGAATGTGATCATCGTATCATCGGAAGCAATGGAAACATCAATATTTGCGTCTTTGAACTTTCCCATATAACGGCTCAATGTAGCTCGTGGTACATTATAGGTTTTGGTGATAACACGCATGGACTTTTCATTATTTTACATCTGTTTGATAGCCTCCACAACAGCTGGGAAGTCAATTTTTTTATCATATTTTCCATAATATCGTAGCATGATAGCTGAAAATTAACAAAGAAATAGGAAACACAGCCTCCATTTTGCACAAAACATCATAAACACAACGTACCAATGTGATTGATATTAAAACTGTAAATACACGGGTGGCCCACGATTCCCCACAAGCTTCTTTTTGCAAAACAACGGCGTGTAATTGACTCGTTGAAGTGTCATGCAAAATTACTTTTTTATGTTGAAAGGCAAAGGTCTAACGATAATAAAAAACATATTTACCTGTGTTTTGTCGTAGCAATTCGTCCAAGAATGATGGAAATCAAACACGCAAAAAAAGTTTTGCAGATACTTTTTTTTTGGCGAGTATTGTGCAAATCAAATAAAACGCGTACATTTGTCAACAACCAATGTAAAAATGATTTTAGGTTAAGAGAAAACAATAACAGTTGCATTTCACTATTTATCTCGACATACTGCCGAAAGGTAGCGGTGTCTCACGATTCCCCATGGCCCACGATTCCCCACTTTCCCCTACACTTCAACTAAAAATTTCATAACGACCAGGTTATTTAACGTAGTCCCACAATTTTTTGTATATGTTTGAAGTATAGTTTAGGAAAATATTTCCTCGAAATTTCAATGAATTTTTTTGCAAATTTGGATTTTTCCGATTTTTTTAATACAGCAAGGAAAAAAATAAATTTCTTTTTCGAAAATTTAAAAATCACAACTCTGTTAGTTTTTGTCTAATTTTCATGTTTGAAATAACATTTTGAAGAAAAATAAAATAAGAAAACGAGACGCATGCCATTTTTTTATATTTATGCACTTAAAAAATAGTTATTGGGATATTTTAAAAAGAAAACACTTTTTTCCCATATAAATCAGATTTTCAACTTAAGGTCGCAAGCGGCTCATTTATATATAAATATTTTTTCCTAAAGTTTTCAGAATATACTTTTGACATGATAAGAAACAAACGAGGCCACCGCACATATTCAATTTATGAAAAAAATTCCCATACAGTTAAGGGCCACCCTTCTGTCCATGTATGTGCACATTTAAAAATTATTGTTTCCAAAACATTTTTAAAATTTTATTTTGCAGAAATGTCTTAACTAGACCCTATTTAGTAAGACTAATAACTTAACAAATATTTTTTCACTGTATTTCTTGGTGCGGGATTGAAGAGGTTAAGGTTTTGAAGTTGTAAGGGAGGTTCCACGCCTCGCCGCCTTATAACACTTGTATTATTTGTGGGAATTGTCTTTGTTAACACCTTCGATTAAAATTTCAAGAAGCTAGCTTTCTTGTGTGACAAGTTATTCGGTTTTGTTAAATTCCGTTGTTAAGTGCCACCTATTGTCAAATGTTTGTACTATGTGCACAACAAATAGCTTTCTGTACCGAAAGCTCAGTCTATACAGGCTCAGTTTATACAGAGTAACATGTCTTACGCGAGCTTGCATTTTCTCATTTCGTTGTGCATTAACAAGTAAGTGAACCGATATGTGCATACGTACATTTTCTCTTGCTCTTACATAAACGTGAGCGTAATTTCATTTAATTTCTCTTTCGCTTTTCTTAAAATGTTTTTTAAGTTTTATTTTTGCCTTGTACCTCCTTTTGTATAGTAATCATTTTCATTTAAAAAAACCTACTAAATTGTTTGAAAATTGCTGAAAGAGGGAAACAGACAATTTCTGTCACCTTGTTTTATAGCATAAATTTAATAATTCTATCATATCCGAGGAATATTTTTTCAACTCCTTTTGAGTTCTGGCATGCCTTAATGATGAAACTCATGGGTCTGATGATGCGAACAGTAAATTGAGCTGGTCCTTGTTTTGTCGTTTTCGAGAAATCTTTCAGGTATTTAAGTATGTGCATTTCTATAGTCCTTATTTTTGGATTCCTTTGCTTCTTTGGACAATTCGACCATTGGTAACGACTGATATTCTTAAATGTTTTTACATGCGTTAAAATTCCTAATTTGATTGATCTTGCAATTTAAGATGCATTAAAGATATGTTTTGGCTACAGGTCTGCTTAAAATTATAAAATAATTTTAAAAACTGCTTTTGGATTTGTTTACAATTTTATTGGTTTATTTATAAACCAATTTATTTTTTACTATTTTTATTAGTTTATTTATATACTGTTTTATATCATATATTAACCAATAAAATAGTAAAAAAATCCAAAAGAGGTTTTTAAAATTATTTTGAACCGCAGACCAAAACAAATCTTCAATACGTTTTTAGCATGCGCTAGAACTTTAAGCAGTGTAGGTGTGAGCTTTTTACAGGATATTTTTTTTCGAATTTAATCAGCGAATTCTGTTGCATATACCTCTTACTTTTCGACATTCACTTTCAAGACATTGAGGATGACTTTCAACTTGATGATGTCTGTTATCTCAGCTGTTTAGTCTTTTCTATTGAAAAACGTCTCTGATGTACTTCCATCATTTGCGTTTCCATAACCTTTGAGTATACGGTTGGTGTTCTCTAATTCGAAGTTTGTTGCGGAATTCATTCTGAATTTTTCTTTTCCTCGCAGTCAATATATCCTCCTTTGCTGTGTTTTCATCAAAATTTTCGCCAATTCAGGGAAAAGTGTACGCAAGATTAACCTTTAGTCTGTACTATGGGCACACAGTGCTCTAGAAAACCTTTACAAGTAAATAAAATTACTCAAAAATTAAAGAAACTCATAAAGACCAATACCAATCGAAACATTAAACCTTCAGCTTTGCACTAGATTTTCATATTGATATTTGTATGTAGATGTGAGATATTGACTCAAAACTCACATGTGCACCATGTTATGAAAAAATATACTAAATATACTAAATAAAACTAGAACGTCGATTGCTAAAAAAGTTGATTAAAGTTGTGCGTTTATTGTTATATCAATACATTTTAAGTCCAATTTAAAAAAACATAATAATTGTTTTATTAAGTGATGAAATTAATTTATTTGTACTTCACTTGTACTCAGTGTATTTACCTTAAATAAACCTTTTGAAGGTGACTCAACCCACATACCAATTTAAAAATCACGGTTTTTTTAAACATTTTAAAAACAGTCTGTACTTTTTTGATTATGCATTATAAAAAAAAACCATTTTAACATTCAAGATAGCTAATGATATCAGCCTTTCAATGCTACGCATATATTAACTTTTTCAAAATGTAAATTTTCAACCTTTTTAAGGACCCAAACAAAACTATGCCTAACCTAAAGACCTTATTAAAATTATTTTGCACAAAACTTATCTAGTATTCTAGATGCCATTTACTTTCTGCTGATTTTACTTTTTTGCAAAAAGATTTGCTAATTGGTGGCGTAAGAGAGAAAATAAAATTTTAATTACCACTAAAAGTGCACAACATAAAATATAATTGTCTCTTTTGCTTTGTCACCCATTCTGTATTGCACCAAACCATTTGGTGGCCCACGATATTTGTCTGGAATGATGCTTAAGAGAAGTATGCAAAGGTATTTTGCGTTGCCACAACAGCGAAATGGAGTAAATGGCAAAACAAAAACTTTTATTTGAAACTTTAGTGCACTTAAATAGAAACAAAAAACGACTGGTTTGAATCAAGAAGCCATTGCAGGCAACCGAGCCAGTCACACATAATAAAATACACTCACACACGCTCACATAAAGCTATAGAGAAGCTAAAAGCGAAAATAGCAAAATTGCTAGAACTTTGTGCTCAGGTAAAAACTTTGCTCATGTGTTCATTAAGTTTATTTCTCCCACGTGACTCATTCTCACTAAGCACACAAAAGCTTACAAGAGCTTTGTAAAACATCAATCGCATGGCTTATCACTCTTTTATCTATTATGTCAATTTGAAATGTTTTTGTTTCAACTCAGCAGAATTTTATGGCATTTAAGTTTTCATGCATTAACATTTTCATTTCATTTTCATTTCATTTTCATTTCATTTTCATTTCATTTTCATTTCATTTTCATTTCATTTTCATTTCATTTTCATTTCATTTTCATATCATTTCATTTTCATTTCATTTTCATTTCATTTTCATTTCATTTTCATTTCATTTTCATTTCATTTTCATTTCATTTTCATTTCATTTTCATTTCATTTTCATTTCATTTTCATTTCATTTTCATTTCATTTTCATTTCATTTTCATTTCATTTTCATTTCATTTTCATTTCATTTTCATTTCATTTTCATTTCATTTTCATTTCATTTTCATTTCATTTTCATTTCATTTTCATTTCATTTTCATTTCATTTTCATTTCATTTTCATTTCATTTTCATTTCATTTTCATTTCATTTTCATTTCATTTTCATTTCATTTTCATTTCATTTTCATTTCATTTTCATTTCATTTTCATTTCATTTTCATTTCATTTTCATTTCATTTTCATTTCATTTTCATTTCATTTTCATTTCATTTTCATTTCATTTTCATTTCATTTTCATTTCATTTTCATTTCATTTTCATTTCATTTTCATTTCATTTTCATTTCATTTTCATTTCATTTTCATTTCATTTTCATTTCATTTTCATTTCATTTTCATTTCATTTTCATTTCATTTTCATTTCATTTTCATTTCATTTTCATTTCATTTTCATTTCATTTTCATTTCATTTTCATTTCATTTTCATTTCATTTTCATTTCATTTTCATTTCATTTTCATTTCATTTTCATTTCATTTTCATTTCATTTTCATTTCATTTTCATTTCATTTTCATTTCATTTTCATTTCATTTTCATTTCATTTTCATTTCATTTTCATTTCATTTTCATTTCATTTTCATTTCATTTTCATTTCATTTTCATTTCATTTTCATTTCATTTTCATTTCATTTTCATTTCATTTTCATTTCATTTTCATTTCATTTTCATTTCATTTTCATTTCATTTTCATTTCATTTTCATTTCATTTTCATTTCATTTTCATTTCATTTTCATTTCATTTTCATTTCATTTTCATTTCATTTTCATTTCATTTTCATTTCATTTTCATTTCATTTTCATTTCATTTTCATTTCATTTTCATTTCATTTTCATTTCATTTTCATTTCATTTTCATTTCATTTTCATTTCATTTTCATTTCATTTTCATTTCATTTTCATTTCATTTTCATTTCATTTTCATTTCATTTTCATTTCATTTTCATTTCATTTTCATTTCATTTTCATTTCATTTTCATTTCATTTTCATTTCATTTTCATTTCATTTTCATTTCATTTTCATTTCATTTTCATTTCATTTTCATTTCATTTTCATTTCATTTTCATTTCATTTTCATTTCATTTTCATTTCATTTTCATTTCATTTTCATTTCATTTTCATTTCATTTTCATTTCATTTTCATTTCATTTTCATTTCATTTTCATTTCATTTTCATTTCATTTTCATTTCATTTTCATTTCATTTTCATTTCATTTTCATTTCATTTTCATTTCATTTTCATTTCATTTTCATTTCATTTTCATTTCATTTTCATTTCATTTTCATTTCATTTTCATTTCATTTTCATTTCATTTTCATTTCATTTTCATTTCATTTTCATTTCATTTTCATTTCATTTTCATTTCATTTTCATTTCATTTTCATTTCATTTTCATTTCATTTTCATTTCATTTTCATTTCATTTTCATTTCATTTTCATTTCATTTTCATTTCATTTTCATTTCATTTTCATTTCATTTTCATTTCATTTTCATTTCATTTTCATTTCATTTTCATTTCATTTTCATTTCATTTTCATTTCATTTTCATTTCATTTTCATTTCATTTTCATTTCATTTTCATTTCATTTTCATTTCATTTTCATTTCATTTTCATTTCATTTTCATTTCATTTTCATTTCATTTTCATTTCATTTTCATTTCATTTTCATTTCATTTTCATTTCATTTTCATTTCATTTTCATTTCATTTTCATTTCATTTTCATTTCATTTTCATTTCATTTTCATTTCATTTTCATTTCATTTTCATTTCATTTTCATTTCATTTTCATTTCATTTTCATTTCATTTTCATTTCATTTTCATTTCATTTTCATTTCATTTTCATTTCATTTTCATTTCATTTTCATTTCATTTTCATTTCATTTTCATTTCATTTTCATTTCATTTTCATTTCATTTTCATTTCATTTTCATTTCATTTTCATTTCATTTTCATTTCATTTTCATTTCATTTTCATTTCATTTTCATTTCATTTTCATTTCATTTTCATTTCATTTTCATTTCATTTTCATTTCATTTTCATTTCATTTTCATTTCATTTTCATTTCATTTTCATTTCATTTTCATTTCATTTTCATTTCATTTTCATTTCATTTTCATTTCATTTTCATTTCATTTTCATTTCATTTTCATTTCATTTTCATTTCATTTTCATTTCATTTTCATTTCATTTTCATTTCATTTTCATTTCATTTTCATTTCATTTTCATTTCATTTTCATTTCATTTTCATTTCATTTTCATTTCATTTTCATTTCATTTTCATTTCATTTTCATTTCATTTTCATTTCATTTTCATTTCATTTTCATTTCATTTTCATTTCATTTTCATTTCATTTTCATTTCATTTTCATTTCATTTTCATTTCATTTTCATTTCATTTTCATTTCATTTTCATTTCATTTTCATTTCATTTTCATTTCATTTTCATTTCATTTTCATTTCATTTTCATTTCATTTTCATTTCATTTTCATTTCATTTTCATTTCATTTTCATTTCATTTTCATTTCATTTTCATTTCATTTTCATTTCATTTTCATTTCATTTTCATTTCATTTTCATTTCATTTTCATTTCATTTTCATTTCATTTTCATTTCATTTTCATTTCATTTTCATTTCATTTTCATTTCATTTTCATTTCATTTTCATTTCATTTTCATTTCATTTTCATTTCATTTTCATTTCATTTTCATTTCATTTTCATTTCATTTTCATTTCATTTTCATTTCATTTTCATTTCATTTTCATTTCATTTTCATTTCATTTTCATTTCATTTTCATTTCATTTTCATTTCATTTTCATTTCATTTTCATTTCATTTTCATTTCATTTTCATTTCATTTTCATTTCATTTTCATTTCATTTTCATTTCATTTTCATTTCATTTTCATTTCATTTTCATTTCATTTTCATTTCATTTTCATTTCATTTTCATTTCATTTTCATTTCATTTTCATTTCATTTTCATTTCATTTTCATTTCATTTTCATTTCATTTTCATTTCATTTTCATTTCATTTTCATTTCATTTTCATTTCATTTTCATTTCATTTTCATTTCATTTTCATTTCATTTTCATTTCATTTTCATTTCATTTTCATTTCATTTTCATTTCATTTTCATTTCATTTTCATTTCATTTTCATTTCATTTTCATTTCATTTTCATTTCATTTTCATTTCATTTTCATTTCATTTTCATTTCATTTTCATTTCATTTTCATTTCATTTTCATTTCATTTTCATTTCATTTTCATTTCATTTTCATTTCATTTTCATTTCATTTTCATTTCATTTTCATTTCATTTTCATTTCATTTTCATTTCATTTTCATTTCATTTTCATTTCATTTTCATTTCATTTTCATTTCATTTTCATTTCATTTTCATTTCATTTTCATTTCATTTTCATTTCATTTTCATTTCATTTTCATTTCATTTTCATTTCATTTTCATTTCATTTTCATTTCATTTTCATTTCATTTTCATTTCATTTTCATTTCATTTTCATTTCATTTTCATTTCATTTTCATTTCATTTTCATTTCATTTTCATTTCATTTTCATTTCATTTTCATTTCATTTTCATTTCATTTTCATTTCATTTTCATTTCATTTTCATTTCATTTTCATTTCATTTTCATTTCATTTTCATTTCATTTTCATTTCATTTTCATTTCATTTTCATTTCATTTTCATTTCATTTTCATTTCATTTTCATTTCATTTTCATTTCATTTTCATTTCATTTTCATTTCATTTTCATTTCATTTTCATTTCATTTTCATTTCATTTTCATTTCATTTTCATTTCATTTTCATTTCATTTTCATTTCATTTTCATTTCATTTTCATTTCATTTTCATTTCATTTTCATTTCATTTTCATTTCATTTTCATTTCATTTTCATTTCATTTTCATTTCATTTTCATTTCATTTTCATTTCATTTTCATTTCATTTTCATTTCATTTTCATTTCATTTTCATTTCATTTTCATTTCATTTTCATTTCATTTTCATTTCATTTTCATTTCATTTTCATTTCATTTTCATTTCATTTTCATTTCATTTTCATTTCATTTTCATTTCATTTTCATTTCATTTTCATTTCATTTTCATTTCATTTTCATTTCATTTTCATTTCATTTTCATTTCATTTTCATTTCATTTTCATTTCATTTTCATTTCATTTTCATTTCATTTTCATTTCATTTTCATTTCATTTTCATTTCATTTTCATTTCATTTTCATTTCATTTTCATTTCATTTTCATTTCATTTTCATTTCATTTTCATTTCATTTTCATTTCATTTTCATTTCATTTTCATTTCATTTTCATTTCATTTTCATTTCATTTTCATTTCATTTTCATTTCATTTTCATTTCATTTTCATTTCATTTTCATTTCATTTTCATTTCATTTTCATTTCATTTTCATTTCATTTTCATTTCATTTTCATTTCATTTTCATTTCATTTTCATTTCATTTTCATTTCATTTTCATTTCATTTTCATTTCATTTTCATTTCATTTTCATTTCATTTTCATTTCATTTTCATTTCATTTTCATTTCATTTTCATTTCATTTTCATTTCATTTTCATTTCATTTTCATTTCATTTTCATTTCATTTTCATTTCATTTTCATTTCATTTTCATTTCATTTTCATTTCATTTTCATTTCATTTTCATTTCATTTTCATTTCATTTTCATTTCATTTTCATTTCATTTTCATTTCATTTTCATTTCATTTTCATTTCATTTTCATTTCATTTTCATTTCATTTTCATTTCATTTTCATTTCATTTTCATTTCATTTTCATTTCATTTTCATTTCATTTTCATTTCATTTTCATTTCATTTTCATTTCATTTTCATTTCATTTTCATTTCATTTTCATTTCATTTTCATTTCATTTTCATTTCATTTTCATTTCATTTTCATTTCATTTTCATTTCATTTTCATTTCATTTTCATTTCATTTTCATTTCATTTTCATTTCATTTTCATTTCATTTTCATTTCATTTTCATTTCATTTTCATTTCATTTTCATTTCATTTTCATTTCATTTTCATTTCATTTTCATTTCATTTTCATTTCATTTTCATTTCATTTTCATTTCATTTTCATTTCATTTTCATTTCATTTTCATTTCATTTTCATTTCATTTTCATTTCATTTTCATTTCATTTTCATTTCATTTTCATTTCATTTTCATTTCATTTTCATTTCATTTTCATTTCATTTTCATTTCATTTTCATTTCATTTTCATTTCATTTTCATTTCATTTTCATTTCATTTTCATTTCATTTTCATTTCATTTTCATTTCATTTTCATTTCATTTTCATTTCATTTTCATTTCATTTTCATTTCATTTTCATTTCATTTTCATTTCATTTTCATTTCATTTTCATTTCATTTTCATTTCATTTTCATTTCATTTTCATTTCATTTTCATTTCATTTTCATTTCATTTTCATTTCATTTTCATTTCATTTTCATTTCATTTTCATTTCATTTTCATTTCATTTTCATTTCATTTTCATTTCATTTTCATTTCATTTTCATTTCATTTTCATTTCATTTTCATTTCATTTTCATTTCATTTTCATTTCATTTTCATTTCATTTTCATTTCATTTTCATTTCATTTTCATTTCATTTTCATTTCATTTTCATTTCATTTTCATTTCATTTTCATTTCATTTTCATTTCATTTTCATTTCATTTTCATTTCATTTTCATTTCATTTTCATTTCATTTTCATTTCATTTTCATTTCATTTTCATTTCATTTTCATTTCATTTTCATTTCATTTTCATTTCATTTTCATTTCATTTTCATTTCATTTTCATTTCATTTTCATTTCATTTTCATTTCATTTTCATTTCATTTTCATTTCATTTTCATTTCATTTTCATTTCATTTTCATTTCATTTTCATTTCATTTTCATTTCATTTTCATTTCATTTTCATTTCATTTTCATTTCATTTTCATTTCATTTTCATTTCATTTTCATTTCATTTTCATTTCATTTTCATTTCATTTTCATTTCATTTTCATTTCATTTTCATTTCATTTTCATTTCATTTTCATTTCATTTTCATTTCATTTTCATTTCATTTTCATTTCATTTTCATTTCATTTTCATTTCATTTTCATTTCATTTTCATTTCATTTTCATTTCATTTTCATTTCATTTTCATTTCATTTTCATTTCATTTTCATTTCATTTTCATTTCATTTTCATTTCATTTTCATTTCATTTTCATTTCATTTTCATTTCATTTTCATTTCATTTTCATTTCATTTTCATTTCATTTTCATTTCATTTTCATTTCATTTTCATTTCATTTTCATTTCATTTTCATTTCATTTTCATTTCATTTTCATTTCATTTTCATTTCATTTTCATTTCATTTTCATTTCATTTTCATTTCATTTTCATTTCATTTTCATTTCATTTTCATTTCATTTTCATTTCATTTTCATTTCATTTTCATTTCATTTTCATTTCATTTTCATTTCATTTTCATTTCATTTTCATTTCATTTTCATTTCATTTTCATTTCATTTTCATTTCATTTTCATTTCATTTTCATTTCATTTTCATTTCATTTTCATTTCATTTTCATTTCATTTTCATTTCATTTTCATTTCATTTTCATTTCATTTTCATTTCATTTTCATTTCATTTTCATTTCATTTTCATTTCATTTTCATTTCATTTTCATTTCATTTTCATTTCATTTTCATTTCATTTTCATTTCATTTTCATTTCATTTTCATTTCATTTTCATTTCATTTTCATTTCATTTTCATTTCATTTTCATTTCATTTTCATTTCATTTTCATTTCATTTTCATTTCATTTTCATTTCATTTTCATTTCATTTTCATTTCATTTTCATTTCATTTTCATTTCATTTTCATTTCATTTTCATTTCATTTTCATTTCATTTTCATTTCATTTTCATTTCATTTTCATTTCATTTTCATTTCATTTTCATTTCATTTTCATTTCATTTTCATTTCATTTTCATTTCATTTTCATTTCATTTTCATTTCATTTTCATTTCATTTTCATTTCATTTTCATTTCATTTTCATTTCATTTTCATTTCATTTTCATTTCATTTTCATTTCATTTTCATTTCATTTTCATTTCATTTTCATTTCATTTTCATTTCATTTTCATTTCATTTTCATTTCATTTTCATTTCATTTTCATTTCATTTTCATTTCATTTTCATTTCATTTTCATTTCATTTTCATTTCATTTTCATTTCATTTTCATTTCATTTTCATTTCATTTTCATTTCATTTTCATTTCATTTTCATTTCATTTTCATTTCATTTTCATTTCATTTTCATTTCATTTTCATTTCATTTTCATTTCATTTTCATTTCATTTTCATTTCATTTTCATTTCATTTTCATTTCATTTTCATTTCATTTTCATTTCATTTTCATTTCATTTTCATTTCATTTTCATTTCATTTTCATTTCATTTTCATTTCATTTTCATTTCATTTTCATTTCATTTTCATTTCATTTTCATTTCATTTTCATTTCATTTTCATTTCATTTTCATTTCATTTTCATTTCATTTTCATTTCATTTTCATTTCATTTTCATTTCATTTTCATTTCATTTTCATTTCATTTTCATTTCATTTTCATTTCATTTTCATTTCATTTTCATTTCATTTTCATTTCATTTTCATTTCATTTTCATTTCATTTTCATTTCATTTTCATTTCATTTTCATTTCATTTTCATTTCATTTTCATTTCATTTTCATTTCATTTTCATTTCATTTTCATTTCATTTTCATTTCATTTTCATTTCATTTTCATTTCATTTTCATTTCATTTTCATTTCATTTTCATTTCATTTTCATTTCATTTTCATTTCATTTTCATTTCATTTTCATTTCATTTTCATTTCATTTTCATTTCATTTTCATTTCATTTTCATTTCATTTTCATTTCATTTTCATTTCATTTTCATTTCATTTTCATTTCATTTTCATTTCATTTTCATTTCATTTTCATTTCATTTTCATTTCATTTTCATTTCATTTTCATTTCATTTTCATTTCATTTTCATTTCATTTTCATTTCATTTTCATTTCATTTTCATTTCATTTTCATTTCATTTTCATTTCATTTTCATTTCATTTTCATTTCATTTTCATTTCATTTTCATTTCATTTTCATTTCATTTTCATTTCATTTTCATTTCATTTTCATTTCATTTTCATTTCATTTTCATTTCATTTTCATTTCATTTTCATTTCATTTTCATTTCATTTTCATTTCATTTTCATTTCATTTTCATTTCATTTTCATTTCATTTTCATTTCATTTTCATTTCATTTTCATTTCATTTTCATTTCATTTTCATTTCATTTTCATTTCATTTTCATTTCATTTTCATTTCATTTTCATTTCATTTTCATTTCATTTTCATTTCATTTTCATTTCATTTTCATTTCATTTTCATTTCATTTTCATTTCATTTTCATTTCATTTTCATTTCATTTTCATTTCATTTTCATTTCATTTTCATTTCATTTTCATTTCATTTTCATTTCATTTTCATTTCATTTTCATTTCATTTTCATTTCATTTTCATTTCATTTTCATTTCATTTTCATTTCATTTTCATTTCATTTTCATTTCATTTTCATTTCATTTTCATTTCATTTTCATTTCATTTTCATTTCATTTTCATTTCATTTTCATTTCATTTTCATTTCATTTTCATTTCATTTTCATTTCATTTTCATTTCATTTTCATTTCATTTTCATTTCATTTTCATTTCATTTTCATTTCATTTTCATTTCATTTTCATTTCATTTTCATTTCATTTTCATTTCATTTTCATTTCATTTTCATTTCATTTTCATTTCATTTTCATTTCATTTTCATTTCATTTTCATTTCATTTTCATTTCATTTTCATTTCATTTTCATTTCATTTTCATTTCATTTTCATTTCATTTTCATTTCATTTTCATTTCATTTTCATTTCATTTTCATTTCATTTTCATTTCATTTCATTTCATTTTCATTCATTTTCATTTCATTTTCATTTCATTTTCATTTCATTTTCATTTCATTTTCATTTCATTTTCATTTCATTTTCATTTCATTTTCATTTCATTTTCATTTCATTTCATTTCATTTCATTCATTTTCATTTCATTTTCATTTCATTTTCATTTCATTTTCATTTCATTTTCATTTCATTTCATTTCATTTCATTTTCATTTCATTTTCATTTCATTTTCATTTCATTTTCATTTCATTTTCATTCATTTCATTTCATTTTCATTTCATTTCATTTCATTTTCATTTCATTTTCATTTCATTTTCATTTCATTTTCATTTCATTTTCATTTCATTTTCATTTCATTTTCATTTCATTTTCATTTCATTTTCATTTCATTTTCATTTCATTTTCATTTCATTTTCATTTCATTTTCATTTCATTTTCATTCATTTTCATTTCATTTTCATTTCATTTTCATTTCATTTTCATTTCATTTTCATTTCATTTTCATTTCATTTTCATTTCATTTTCATTTCATTTTCATTTCATTTTCATTTCATTTTCATTTCATTTTCATTTCATTTTCATTTCATTTTCATTTCATTTTCATTTCATTTTCATTTCATTTTCATTTCATTTTCATTTCATTTTCATTTCATTTTCATTTCATTTTCATTTCATTTTCATTTCATTTTCATTTCATTTTCATTTCATTTTCATTTCATTTTCATTTCATTTTCATTTCATTTCATTTCATTTTCATTTCATTTTCATTTCATTTTCATTTCATTTCATTTCATTTTCATTTCATTTTCATTTCATTTTCATTTCATTTTCATTTCATTTTCATTTCATTTTCATTTCATTTTCATTTCATTTTCATTTCATTTTCATTTCATTTTCATTTCATTTTCATTTCATTTTCATTTCATTTTCATTTCATTTTCATTTCATTTCATTTCATTTTCATTTCATTTTCATTTCATTTTCATTTCATTTTCATTTCATTTTCATTTCATTTTCATTTCATTTTCATTTCATTTTCATTTCATTTTCATTTCATTTTCATTTCATTTTCATTTCATTTTCATTTCATTTTCATTTCATTTTCATTTCATTTTCATTTCATTTTCATTTCATTTTCATTTCATTTTCATTTCATTTTCATTTCATTTTCATTTCATTTTCATTTCATTTTCATTTCATTTTCATTTCATTTTCATTTCATTTTCATTTCATTTTCATTTCATTTTCATTTCATTTTCATTCATTTTCATTTCATTTTCATTTCATTTTCATTTCATTTTCATTTCATTTTCATTTCATTTTCATTTCATTTTCATTTCATTTTCATTTCATTTTCATTTCATTTTCATTTCATTTTCATTTCATTTTCATTTCATTTTCATTTCATTTTCATTTCATTTTCATTTCATTTTCATTTCATTTTCATTTCATTTTCATTTCATTTTCATTTCATTTTCATTTCATTTTCATTTCATTTTCATTTCATTTTCATTTCATTTTCATTTCATTTTCATTTCATTTTCATTTCATTTTCATTTCATTTTCATTTCATTTTCATTTCATTTTCATTTCATTTTCATTTCATTTTCATTTCATTTTCATTTCATTTTCATTTCATTTTCATTTCATTTTCATTTCATTTTCATTTCATTTTCATTTCATTTTCATTTCATTTTCATTTCATTTTCATTTCATTTTCATTTCATTTTCATTTCATTTTCATTTCATTTTCATTTCATTTTCATTTCATTTTCATTTCATTTTCATTTCATTTCATTTCATTTTCATTTCATTTTCATTTCATTTTCATTTCATTTTCATTTCATTTTCATTTCATTTTCATTTCATTTTCATTTCATTTTCATTCATTTTCATTCATTTTCATTTCATTTTCATTTCATTTTCATTTCATTTTCATTTCATTTTCATTTCATTTTCATTTCATTTTCATTTCATTTCATTTCATTTTCATTTCATTTTCATTTCATTTTCATTTCATTTTCATTTCATTTTCATTTCATTTTCATTTCATTTTCATTTCATTTTCATTTCATTTTCATTTCATTTTCATTTCATTTTCATTTCATTTTCATTTCATTTTCATTTCATTTTCATTTCATTTTCATTTCATTTTCATTTCATTTTCATTTCATTTTTCATTTCATTTTCATTTCATTTTCATTTCATTTTCATTTCATTTTCATTTCATTTTTCATTTCATTTTCATTTCATTTTCATTTCATTTTCATTTCATTTTCATTTCATTTTCATTTCATTTTCATTTCATTTTCATTTCATTTTCATTTCATTTTCATTTCATTTTCATTTCATTTTCATTTCATTTTCATTTCATTTTCATTTCATTTTCATTTCATTTTCATTTCATTTTCATTTCATTTTCATTTCATTTTCATTTCATTTTCATTTCATTTTCATTTCATTTTCATTTCATTTTCATTTCATTTTCATTTCATTTTCATTTCATTTTCATTTCATTTTCATTTCATTTTCATTTCATTTTCATTTCATTTTCATTTCATTTTCATTTCATTTTCATTTCATTTTCATTTCATTTTCATTTCATTTTCATTTCATTTTCATTTCATTTTCATTTCATTTTCATTTCATTTTCATTTCATTTTCATTTCATTTTCATTTCATTTTCATTTCATTTTCATTTCATTTTCATTTCATTTTCATTTCATTTTCATTTCATTTTCATTTCATTTTCATTTCATTTTCATTTCATTTTCATTTCATTTTCATTTCATTTTCATTTCATTTTCATTTCATTTTCATTTCATTTTCATTTCATTTTCATTTCATTTTCATTTCATTTTCATTTCATTTTCATTTCATTTTCATTTCATTTTCATTTCATTTTCATTTCATTTTCATTTCATTTTCATTTCATTTTCATTTCATTTTCATTTCATTTTCATTTCATTTTCATTTCATTTTCATTTCATTTTCATTTCATTTTCATTTCATTTTCATTTCATTTTCATTTCATTTTCATTTCATTTTCATTTCATTTTCATTTCATTTTCATTTCATTTTCATTTCATTTTCATTTCATTTTCATTTCATTTTCATTTCATTTTCATTTCATTTCTTTCATTTTCATTTCATTTTCATTTCATTTTCATTTCATTTTCATTTCATTTTCATTTCATTTTCATTTCATTTTCATTTCATTTTCATTTCATTTTCATTTCATTTTCATTTCATTTTCATTTCATTTTCATTTCATTTTCATTTCATTTTCATTTCATTTTCATTTCATTTTCATTTCATTTTCATTTCATTTTCATTTCATTTTCATTTCATTTTCATTTCATTTTCATTTCATTTTCATTTCATTTTCATTTCATTTTCATTTCATTTTCATTTCATTTTCATTTCATTTTCATTTCATTTTCATTTCATTTTCATTTCATTTTCATTTCATTTTCATTTCATTTTCATTTCATTTTCATTTCATTTTCATTTCATTTTCATTTCATTTTCATTTCATTTTCATTTCATTTTCATTTCATTTTCATTCATTTTCATTTCATTTTCATTTCATTTTCATTTCATTTTCATTTCATTTTCATTTCATTTTCATTTCATTTTCATTTCATTTTCATTTCATTTTCATTTCATTTTCATTTCATTTTCATTTCATTTTCATTTCATTTTCATTTCATTTTCATTTCATTTTCATTTCATTTTCATTTCATTTTCATTTCATTTTCATTTCATTTTCATTTCATTTTCATTTCATTTTCATTCATTTTCATTTCATTTTCATTTCATTTTCATTTCATTTTCATTTCATTTTCATTTCATTTTCATTTCATTTTCATTTCATTTTCATTTCATTTTCATTTCATTTTCATTTCATTTTCATTTCATTTTCATTTCATTTTCATTTCATTTTCATTTCATTTTCATTTCATTTTCATTTCATTTTCATTTCATTTTCATTTCATTTTCATTTCATTTTCATTTCATTTTCATTTCATTTTCATTTCATTTTCATTTCATTTTCATTTCATTTTCATTTCATTTTCATTTCATTTTCATTTCATTTTTCATTTCATTTTCATTTCATTTTCATTTCATTTTCATTTCATTTTCATTTCATTTTCATTTCATTTTCATTTCATTTTCATTTCATTTTCATTTCATTTTCATTTCATTTTCATTTCATTTCATTTCATTTCATTTTCATTTCATTTTCATTTCATTTTCATTTCATTTTCATTTCATTTTCATTTCATTTTCATTTCATTTTCATTTCATTTTCATTTCATTTTCATTTCATTTTCATTTCATTTTCATTTCATTTTCATTTCATTTTCATTTTCATTTCATTTTCATTTCATTTTCATTTCATTTTCATTTCATTTTCATTTCATTTTCATTTCATTTTCATTTCATTTTCATTTCATTTTCATTTCATTTTCATTTCATTTTCATTTCATTTTCATTTCATTTTCATTTCATTTTCATTTCATTTTCATTTCATTTTCATTTCATTTTCATTTCATTTTCATTTCATTTTCATTTCATTTTCATTTCATTTTCATTTCATTTTCATTTCATTTTCATTTCATTTTCATTTCATTTTCATTTCATTTTCATTTCATTTTCATTTCATTTTCATTTCATTTTCATTTCATTTTCATTTCATTTTCATTTCATTTTCATTTCATTTTCATTTCATTTTCATTTCATTTTCATTTCATTTTCATTCATTTCATTTCATTTTCATTTCATTTTCATTTCATTTTCATTTCATTTTCATTTCATTTTCATTTCATTTTCATTTCATTTTCATTTCATTTTCATTTCATTTTCATTTCATTTTCATTTCATTTTCATTTCATTTTCATTCATTTTCATTTCATTTTCATTTCATTTTCATTTCATTTTCATTTCATTTTCATTTCATTTTCATTTCATTTTCATTTCATTTTCATTTCATTTTCATTTCATTTTCATTTCATTTTCATTTCATTTTCATTTCATTTTCATTTCATTTTCATTTCATTTTCATTTCATTTTCATTTCATTTCATTTTCATTTCATTTTCATTTCATTTTCATTTCATTTTCATTTCATTTTCATTTCATTTTCATTTCATTTTCATTTCATTTTCATTTCATTTTCATTTCATTTTCATTTCATTTTCATTTCATTTTCATTTCATTTTCATTTCATTTTCATTTCATTTTCATTTCATTTTCATTTCATTTTCATTTCATTTTCATTTCATTTTCATTTCATTTTTCATTTCATTTTCATTTCATTTTCATTTCATTTTCATTCATTTTCATTTCATTTTCATTTCATTTTCATTTCATTTTCATTTCATTTTCATTTCATTTTCATTTCATTTTCATTTCATTTTCATTTCATTTTCATTTCATTTTCATTTCATTTTCATTTCATTTTCATTTCATTTTCATTTCATTTTCATTTCATTTTCATTTCATTTTCATTTCATTTTCATTTCATTTTCATTTCATTTTCATTTCATTTTCATTTCATTTTCATTTCATTTTCATTTCATTTTCATTTCATTTTCATTTCATTTTCATTTCATTTTCATTTCATTTTCATTTCATTTTCATTTCATTTTCATTTCATTTTCATTTCATTTTCATTTCATTTTCATTTCATTTTCATTTCATTTTCATTTCATTTTCATTTCATTTTCATTTCATTTTCATTTCATTTTCATTTCATTTTCATTTCATTTTCATTTCATTTTCATTTCATTTCATTTCATTTTCATTTCATTTTCATTTCATTTTCATTTCATTTTCATTTCATTTTCATTTCATTTTCATTTCATTTTCATTTCATTTTCATTTCATTTTCATTTCATTTTCATTTCATTTTCATTTCATTTTCATTTCATTTTCATTTCATTTTCATTTCATTTTCATTTCATTTTCATTTCATTTTCATTTCATTTTCATTTCATTTTCATTTCATTTTCATTTCATTTTCATTTCATTTTCATTTCATTTTCATTTCATTTTCATTTCATTTTCATTTCATTTTCATTTCATTTCATTTTCATTTCATTTTCATTTCATTTCATTTTCATTTCATTTTCATTTCATTTTCATTTCATTTTCATTTCATTTTCATTTCATTTCATTCATTTCATTTTCATTTCATTTTCATTTCATTTTCATTTCATTTTCATTTCATTTTCATTTCATTTTCATTTCATTTCATTTTCATTTCATTTTCATTTCATTTTCATTTCATTTTCATTTCATTTTCATTTCATTTTCATTTCATTTTCATTTCATTTTCATTTCATTTTCATTTCATTTTCATTTCATTTTCATTTCATTTTCATTTCATTTTCATTTCATTTTCATTTCATTTTCATTTCATTTTCATTTCATTTTCATTTCATTTTCATTTCATTTTCATTTCATTTTCATTTCATTTTCATTTCATTTTCATTTCATTTTCATTTCATTTTCATTTCATTTTCATTTCATTTTCATTTCATTTTCATTTCATTTTCATTTCATTTTCATTTCATTTTCATTTCATTTTCATTTCATTTTCATTTCATTTTCATTTCATTTTCATTTCATTTTCATTTCATTTT